>JAMKCH010004977.1:0-62918 GCA_023653785.1 Ophioderma brevispina | reverse complement strand
ATGCCCTTTACCTCGTCTTTCTTCAGGCAACGAGAAACATTTGGGTAATTCACGGTGACATAAGGACATTCTGGATCTGTTTTGGGGCTTTCACACCAAGTGCAAAACAAAAAGAAGTTTATTATGCAATGTAATGTTAAATATACTCCATAAGTTTATGCATGCGACTAGTTTACACAATTTTCAAGCTACTTTTTTGTAAACAAAACCTCATTAACGAATCGTGCCTATTATTGAGCTCGTTAAGGAAGACGCCCTTTTGTCTCGGTGACCAGTATTTGACTAACATTTTGGGTACCTGTTAAAAATTAGTCGTGCAAATGTGTAGCCCGTGGTAGCATATTTATTTTATTATTTCATTCATTTACACATAATACATTTTTTAACACTGTGTCCGACTTGCTTATATTAACGTCTGGTTGGTTCTCAAAAGATAATATGCGAATTTTGTATGCAATTATCACACTTAATCACAAATCACAAACAAAATCCGCACTTTATAGCTAAAAGAAAATTAAATTTTTCGTGAAAGTCATCAGCTCTCGCGTTTCCCTCCATTTTTGTTTGGGGAACGGTATAGACCAAGCTTCCGTTGTATATTTGGGAAACCTTTTCTTTTATGGACTCAGGCAAATCGTTATCAATTTGAGAAGGCATACAACAATCAGGTACTATAAGCGAATGATCACTTTTGCTTATCACTTATCACCTTATAAATGCATACTCGAGATTGCATTCACTTACCTCCCGTTTAGGCGCTTTCTGTACCCACCTGGTATTAAAAATCACGCTTTCTTCTAAATTCTCCATACCTCCATTTATTAAATTTTATATTAAATAACTCACTACTTTAACATGCTATTGAAGGAGCCTAGTACCTGAAAGCTGCTGACGACATTTCCCTATTAAGCACTGAATGTTAATGCCAAACACTCCGACTTGTTACATATTTAACAATTCCCAGGCAAATTACTGCACACCGTGAAATTGCCCATGTCCTGCTGGCCGTCTCTGCATTGATACCCTACGCCCCGTGAGACCATTCTCCGACAAAATCCTACTATGTACTTGATACAAGCCCTTTAATTTTGCCACGTCGTTGTGTCTTTTCCCTGCAACATATTTTATTGTAGTCGTAATTAATGTGGGATTTGTTTATTTATTTCAAAGAAAGTACTTTTTAACGCAACATTTTAGAAGACTACACGCTTGTTTCGGTCACAATACCCAAGCAAACATAGATGTAATCCATTTATGTAACCACTTGAGATATCAACGCCATTAAAAACCACTATAGTTCATGTTTTTTCAAATCTAAGAATCCTAAGACAACTAGACAATTAATATTCGTGAAAATGTGCAAAATTAAAAAAAATTTTACCAATTTGTTGGATAAAAAAAATGATGGCATAGCACCGCTATGTGCTTTGAATAGATGGGCTCAGGACCCTATAAAATGACGCTAGGGATTTAATTAAATGCAATGTATTACATAGGTGACGAGTGATTAGCATTTATTGCAAGACAGCAATCCTTCCATCTTGTATCCAGTGTGCGACGGGTTCACTGACTTTGGCGTATATAATCCCGCACAAATCGTAACAATCTCTAACACCAGATGGCGCCTACATATTTTAACGGACAAGATACAACGTTTTGCACCCTATCACAGAAAATGTTTCAATTAGGCTTTTGAGATGGCCTCCAAATATTTGGGATTCATCTCACCGGCCTTGATAAACCGTGTTGCAAAATAAAGACTTGACTGGGATTTGAAAGACGACTGTTAAGGCTACAAAAAAAAACCTGTTCAAGAGGCGAGTTGCGAGCGGCCCTTATTCCGTTAATAAAGCACATGATCGGAATAAGTGCGAAGAGTATAATCTAACTTTGTCGACTCTGAGTTGAGGCCTCGTACTCCCACGACGTCACCTAGCACAAAATTTGAATTTATAACTATTGGTAACCAAATAATCAAATTAATTATAATGGACTACCAAAATAAGAAGTCTACACACACACATATTAAAATAATATTTATACCATAGTAGTTAAACAACAACCACCAATCACACCTGTGACGTTAAGTATATATATCGTAAAACTTTATGTACGTCTGAATCATTTCACACGAGAATAATGTTGTTTGCGCTTCCTATTTCATACCCTAGCACTCTAGCACTGAAGGGTAAAGGTCTTGTGCTCCTCCTGTTTGGTATCAGGCCACCCCCCCACCCCGAAAACCACTTTGCCGTTGGATTTTTTTTTTCAAAACTCTGGTCTTTGATGGAGTACACAAACACGACCACATAACAGGAAAAAATGGCGGTCCCAAACACCGTTTGGCAACGCTCACCCAATTCCCCCGCAAAAAAAAATGAAAAACACTTTCCCGAAGGACTTTTTCCATAAATTTGGCTTATAATAAATACATTTACATTGCTGAAATAAAAATTACAAAAGTTACTCCAGTACGATTTAACATGTTTAAGGGGCAAAACACATTTTGGATAGCACCACCAACATGCTTAATTATGCTAATTAGCATAATAACGCCTTGGCCGATTTGATTTTTTTTTCCACCAAAAAATGGCCAACTGATATTTAGCCAATTACATACAATTTTGGGCAAAAGTAATTTACCGTTAAAAAATGGCGTACGAAAAACAAAATGTTGGGTCCACATGGACCCCCCCCCCCCCCCCCCCCCGTTTTTTTTTTTTTTTTTTTTCGCCTGGGCCCCCCCCCCCCCCACCGCAGCTGTTTTACTCCATAAATATTGTCTCTTTTATCTTTAGAACAATTTTGACAACTGATATAAGTAAGGACATGCAAGAGCTATCACCTCTGCAAAAATCAGACAAATCCATTGCGGGAATCTTGTCATATAGGCCTACAAAGGTCATGATTTCTATGTTATAGCGCCCTCTATATGCCCATTCTCCATAGAAAGACGTGGAAAACTAGATTTTTAAGAAAAAATCATTTACCCGCAATGAAATTGTTCGTAAAATTTACACCGAATGTAGTTAGTGGACTAAATATTCCAAATCAGTCAAAAGTGTGTCGCCGGCGATAATTTCTGTTTTAATCTGGTTTTGTCATAATAAATGACACCTTCAAACAGCTAAGCCCCCGCACTTAAAGGCTGACTCAAAGATTTCCCGATGAGGGCGCAATCAATTTTCAAACAGATCGTGTGTTTTGGGTATACATAATGCTTGCCTATATGTTTGTACAGGGAAGGCGCGAAGTCATTTGCGATCATAGGCAAATGTTGTTAGCATATAAAGGGTTAACTGATTTTTCTTTTGATATTTATGATTTAGTTGAATCACACTTCCATTGGTGCCTAGGGCTAAGGGGGGTTCCTAGGAACCAAAGCTAATTCGCTAATTAACAGCAAGGCGGGTTTTAATACTTTTCATGTCAAAGATGTGTATCCAAAAGTCTTATAATTACAAAAATACCGGTCAATTTATGTCGCGGAAAAATAACAAATCTTGAGTACCAAGGACGCCCCCCCCCGGCACCTAACTGTTAAACTTGTTAAAGTTACCTTAATTAAACCTGTCGTTTTCGGCTACCTCATGACGTCGGAAACCTCAGGATCCCTTTTTAATCATAGAAATCGCCATAAAAATGTGTTGTTTTCAGCATTACCACTCGCATGTAATAATTAAAATGTTAATGGAATGATCAAACACAATCCTCTGTGGCTCATAGGACATTTGTTTGCAGAAATAAGACAAATAGACTTTAAAGAACAAATATTTTTTCATATTAAATTATATAGAATTTATGGTTGGGACATTTAATTAAAATGTGATGAAAACAAAACGGCTTCTAAATATGTAAGAAAATTTTTGCAAACAAAGTCACATGGGATGTTCCTAACTCGGCCATATTTAAAATTGATGTTTGAACAATGGCTTGTCCTCCTCTCCTTTCCTTTGATTCGTTTCTGTTTGCTTTATTCTTTCTCTTTTTTCCTAATCATTAAATTTAAAGTTAGGTCGGTTGAGTATTCAAATTTCAGTCTTCCAAGTCTTCAGTGTTCCAAATTTTGAGACTCTAGTTTACATTCTTCCTTACCTATATACTTAACACAATTCTCTTCCTTAAGATCAAATAAACTGGCGTTGGAAATTTGATAGAAAACCAATCGTTCAAAATTTGATATTTTAGAAGTAAACACACAC
This sequence comes from Ophioderma brevispina, assembly GCA_023653785.1. Classification (NCBI taxonomy): domain Eukaryota; kingdom Metazoa; phylum Echinodermata; class Ophiuroidea; order Amphilepidida; family Ophiodermatidae; genus Ophioderma; species Ophioderma brevispina. The sequence goes on along the minus strand of JAMKCH010004977.1, from coordinate 58,716 downwards.
ATTTGAATATTTACATAATTGATCTTTAAAGTGTCTACAGCCATGTTTTATATCTTTATTTTTTATTTCTCACTTTAATGAAAATCAAGGAAAGATGGATTTCATTTCACCAGGCCATTATCAAGCCACTCGTTTATGGTAGCGTGTGGAGTTTCCTTGTTGACGTTGCTACACTGTTGCTACACTGTTAAAAGACCGTAAAGAACGTCATCGGAGCCGGGCCCCGCAACGTCCAAATAACTGTACGAAAACGTCTTTTTAATTCTTGTAAGTCCTAGTTGCCAGTTAAAACAACGATGATTAAATTCAGTTAAGGTTTATTAAAAGCTTTCAGACAAAGGTCGTAATAATCTATTGTTCATAATGTGGACATTAATGTAGATATATAATTCTGTTTGGTGTGTTTTGTTTTGTTTTTGGTTGGTTGGTTGGTCGGTCGGTCGGTCGGTCGGTCGGTCGGTCGGTCGGTCGGTCGGCCGGTCGGTCGGTCGATCGGTCGGTCGGTAAGGCCTCGTAAAGTTGTGAATGAGTCCATTATCTCGTTTTCCTTAGCCTTTGGGACAGACTCCTGTAACGTCAGGAGGCGGTCTTATGGGCGCATGAAGTTGCGTATTAGTTAATGCTAATTGTATTACTGAAAATAGTAGATCATGCAGCGTGTCTAGTTGAAACATCCACCGGGTAGCACATTGGCATGCTTGGACATTTTATTGAGGTCACAGGTCACATAAGATGATTGCATTTTTAAAATATATCAAAGTTCTGAAATGTCGCAAACTTTTCTTTGAAATCAAAGTCAATCATTTTTTCTCAAATTTAAAATTCCCATTGTTTCTCTCAATTGCTATAGTTACACTACTAACATAAAATAAAGCATGTTACACTTACCTTAATACTGTAACTTTCGATCATTAAATGACGTTATCAATGTCGGAATCCCGTCATTTCCGCACAAAAAACCGCCTGTACTTGAAGATAAAAATGAGGGCTCTTTTTGTCTTTATCGCTCCAAGTCCAAAAGGAATTTAAAAAAAAATGTCAAAAGTATAATGCCTAATTAACGGAGTATGTAAAAATAGGCCAGTGCCTTAATAGTTCGTTTTGACACAAAATAGCAAAAATAACAATCCAAACAGTTTCCAAGGTCAAATGATCGATAGTCCTAATGAGTGGTTTATGCATCTTTGTGATGACCATTACAGATGTTTAAGAAAAAATACCTATGTAAGTCTTCAGGTGCGTGTTATAAAAATTGGTCAACTTCCTTTTTCACAGTAAGCTTAAATGGTTCGAGGTCATCTGTAGTATACATTTTAGAATACACAGATTCTACTCAAAATAGGTTCAGATTCTTAAAGCTGTTGGATGGTATTGTCTAATACATAGTATTTATTTTGTTTGACATTTGGAGTATAATTAAGGGGGGAATGTAATAAGGCCCACATGTTTTCAGGGGGATCATCACTATAGCCGCTCAAAAAAAACCCCAACTGATTGTAAAATGTATATTGTAACATAATGTAACATTGTAAACATTTTGAAAACAATTTTAAATAAATCAGATACTTATAAATATTTTGCCCCACGGTGACCTTGAACATATTTTAGCCTGTCGTGCAAACACAAAAGGATATACATTAGACACAGCAAACAGCGTTTTTAAAACTTGATCACATGAACATGCATGTCCCTCATAAGGTTGTTGCTATTTGAAGAGTGCAAACCATGCTTGCTAAGGCTTTATTTCATCACATTTGCTTTTGGTAATACTGAATTACTGAGTGAGTTCAAATCACCAATGTACAAATCATTTAAACACGTCGCATTCCAGAATGTTACGAGCTTGAATTTGTTCCTGTTGCTGGTATGGTGATATGGAATACAGGCTCTTCCAAACTTCTCTTGAAATTGCGTAATAATTTCACACTTGTAGGGTTTCGTGATATTTAAAGTGGTGGTCTCGCAAGAAAATATATTTAGGCCATATATATACAAGCACATTCTTAATGCAATCAAATCATTAGAGGTTTGAATATTCTGTAATTTGCACTAAAATCGAAAGCTAGCTTCTGTATTTTTGTGCAATAATTTTACTTGTAATATCAATATGACAATGACATCACAATATATTATTGCTTTGAGCAGAGTGTGACTAGAGGATGAATGAACTAGTTAGATCACTGAACCAGTTAGATCAATTGCATACAATTATATAATCCTGATCAAGCTTTATTTTGGTGAAAATATACTAGCACCAAAATATTTAGCCTACGTTAGTTAAATTCTTGATAAAATTTCTGATATGAGTTGAAAATCTGAAACTTTTAATGATTTTTTAAGCATCTTGATATGGTTGCATAAAGCATGCCGTTGCATATGGCCTCAATATACTTTTTTGTGAGACCCCCACTTTAAGATGACCCTCTTCAAACGAGTTGAGGCAAGTAAACATGCAGAATGCCCCATTTGCATTTCAAATTTCAACAGGCACTTCTTTAAGGTCAATTCTTTTCTGACCTTAATTAGTTGCTTTATGATGTATAATCCTTTCTTTGAAATCTCAAACCGTTTACAAAACAATTAACGTTTTTGCATTGGTGTTTCGAACACAGAAAAGTGGCATAAAATGGATTTTGACTTAATGCAGTAAAATGGTGACTGTGCGTGTTTTTTTTTTCATGTCGTCTAATGCCAACTCATCGTCTCTTTTTATTGTGGATTCCTCCTTCCCTATATATTACCTCCGTACAAAATACATTGCCTTACAAATTAAACAAAAAGCTCAGTAAAATCGTTCCAAATTAGATTTTTGGAATATGTATACACACGCCTAAAAGGTGTCACAACAGAATTGTAGCACGAGTAAACATTGACCACTTTGTAGGTAACGCATTCGTTCCAAATGTATCTAGAACCCAAGCCAACCACTATTTGCCGTCGTATTGTTTTATTCCTCATGTTCACGTTTGTTTGAAAACCTCAACGTAACATGAAACTCCCTTGACATTTTCAACAAAACACATAACCACCTAGACAGATGAAGGCTGTTCTATCTAGCGATATCAGACGAGTTAGTGACACTTTCAATGTCACAGAGATCATCATTAAACAAACAGTGAAGGAAACTAAACAGTTTGACATAAACTATCTCAATGGTGAAGTAAATTAAAGAGTTATTATGTAGAGGTTTTTCAAATCTTTAAAATAAAAAAATATATCGTTACCCATGTAATATAAAAGTATTTGATCCCAAAATATCGAATATTTAAGCATATTTATCTCAACTGATTTTTAACTTGGTTCCGTGGATTTTAAATCGTGTTAGATTGAGAAGAACGTCGCTTTTCTAGGTCATGTCAGAATTGTAAAATTCACATTTGAATTTAAATGTAATATTTATAAAGTCCACGGAATCAGATAAAAATACAGTTGAGATAGAATGCCTGACAATTTGTTTTTACCAGCCAAAATGACCGTAGAATCTACTCGTTTAAAGAGAAAAAAATGTAGAAAAAGCTTCATCATCATCGTCGTCGTTAGTATTATGGTATCATTGATCATTAGTCGTCTTAAATAGCAACACTAGGAGTGACAGGCTGACAGCATAATGATGATATCATCATCACCTCGACGATCATTCTCCCCCATCCCATGCTTTGTCTGAAACCTGAGCCGAGATCTGTATCTTCCTTGAAATTGGCGGATGATATCAGGATACGCTAAAGTGAACCTAATGACAAATCGCTAATTGTTTAAAAGGGGGTTATCAACGTTAACGTAAGGTGATCAATCGGTTTATTAAGCCAGTGGTATACCGCTATGATTGATGACTGCTAATCGAATACACCTGTCAGTTTGAAAGTAACATTAATTGTTTTATCATGTCCACCAGTTATGTTTAGAGATTTTGACGCCCTGTAAAGCTGGCCGTACTGGGGAATTCACCAACAAATATAGAAAGCTCTCTGTTCATTTTTTTTTTCTTTACGGGCGTAATTAAAAGTCAATTGACTCTTACTTTGCACGCAAGTGTTTCGTGTATTAAAATAATTTCATGAATATCAACCTGATACGTTAAAAGATACATACCAATATACATACATATATTTGAAATTCAGAGTATTTAGAGTATGCCCTTGTGTGCTTATAGGTAACCAATTTTCAAACAAAAAAATATATATTTTTACACAGTTGCATTGGTAAATTGGCTAGTGAACTAGTGAATGGTAAAGTTCGAAATTGTCTTTGTATCGCAAAAGCAGGAAGTTTGTATTTAGAATAATTAATATTAAATGTCTCCGTTAATAATTCAACGGCTGCTCGAAACGTCCTTCCAATATGAAAAGCCGGAAAATAGCGCGATGTTACGTGTCTACGCTCATCAAATTAGCTGTCCCGTCTGTTCAGGCAAATCAAGTTAGAGGTCATTTTCGTGAGGAGGCACTATCTCATAATGGACGGACAGAAAATTTGCGTTTCCCGCTCCGCCTTTAAGTTACAATCAGGGATCCGGATTCTAATTACAAAATCGCTTCTTATGACAAATACGCATTTTTGAGCATTACCAATGGCAGGTATAGTCTACTAGACAATTACCAACACAACTGTGCAAAAATCTCAAATTTTGGAAATGGGGAGCACCCTACGCGCTACTATACCTTTATTTTTTTATCCAAAAATATAGTCTATATTTTAGGAAATCATCTTGGTGTATTTGTAATGTTTATTTGTAATAAAATCTGTTCCAACATGTTTGATACATCCTAAATATTAAAGAAAGGTATAATTTGACCTATACGGATTATATTTTAAAGATAAAGAGTAAAAGGTTTCGAGATCATCCGGAGGTAAACGCTTATCATTATTTGAATTATTTTCAAAATGTTCTCATATTGTTCATTTAGTCACATAGGGCCAGAAATTATTGTGCTGGCACTACTTTATTCACACCGTTAAGGTCAAAACACAACATGGATGAACATAGTAACTAATCTTTCCCCTATAAGTTATATATAGAAATGTCAAATGTAAAGCGAATATATATTTCCTGAGACAACCAGGTTCTGAAAGCAGTTAACTTTTTAAACAAATCCCGTTTTTGCATATCCTTAACGTCCCTTAACTGCATTTAAATAAACTTCTCAAAAATCACGGGACGGACTCCTCCCCTGTTTTAGAGGAAATTGCCCCTATAGATCGAACAAGAAAAAGCGGCACTGGCACATTTTTTCATAAAATATGAAATTCTTTCAATTTGCTCTCAAATGATAGTCTAGGCGAATGAAAGAATAGAGACACATTTTACACATAAAAATAACATGCTCAAAAACAGATAGGGACGTTAATAAGAGGCTAAAGACATCCAAATAATTTGTAGGCTAACTTCTAAGTTTTCCATAACTTTAATCAACAAATGTGTATATTACATGAATATTATAGACTCGTGCTCATTGATATTAAAACCACAAAGTTCACAAACCGGTCAAACAGGGGTGAATGTCATGGGAAACATGCATACGGCGTGCATTTGCTTGTGTTAAACGCCATTTCCGTCGTCTGCTGAATTGGCGACATTAATTACACCCATAAGGACGCTGATTTGGTCTTAAAGCAATATTAGCACATTTTTTGAAGAGCGCCCCCAATTTTTTTCAAAAAAATTGAGATTTTTACACGGTTGCATTGGTAACTGGCTATTAAACCATACCTGTGAATGGTTAAGCTCGAAAATGTCTGTGTCTCACAAATGAAGGAATTTTGTAATTAGAATAATTATTATCGGGATCCCGATAATAATTCAACGGCTGCTGGAAACGGCATTCCAATGTGAAATAGCGTCATGCACGTGTCTACTCTCATCCATTAGTTGTTTTATTGGTTCAGGCAAATCAAGTTAGAGGTTATTTTCTCAAGGTGGCTAGTAAAGTTGCATTGGTAACTGGCTAGTAAACTATACCTGTGAATGGTTAAGCTCGAAAATGTCTGTGTGTTACAAACGAAGGAATTTTGTAATTCGAATAATTATTATTGGGATCCCGATAATAATTCAACGGCTGCTGGAAACGGCCTTCCAATGTGAAAGAGCCGGGAAATAGCGCCATGTACGTGTCTACGCTCATCCATTAGTTGTTTTATTGGTTCAGGCAAGTCAAGTTAGAGGTTATTTTCTCGAGCTGGAACTATTTGATCATGGACGGATGCATAAACGTAGCATTTCCAGCTCTGCCGTTAAGTCCAATCTGGGATCCAATTCTTATTACAAAATCGCTTATTTTATGATAAATACGCATTTTTTAGCATTCTCGTTCGCAGGTATAGTTTCCTATACAATCACCAACGTAACTGTGCCAAAATATCAATTTTTGAAAAAAGGGGACGCTCTTCAAAAATGTGCCAATATTGCTTTGATCATTTCAGCTGAGGGCTAATGTATATAAAAGTTTACAACCATGCAAAAATATCGATTTGAAAAATCTTGAGGGCGCACTATTTTTCAAATGTGCCAGTGTCTCTTTAAATGCACTTTTGACCCCAAAAAAATCACGTAGCGGACCCCTGCCTTGTTTTAGGGGGAAAATGCCCTAGATCTAACAAGAAAAATAGCGCTACCTCCCTTTTTTGCGGTGATCGTCAGATTTTCCTCTAGGGACGTTAGGGATATGCAGTGTGTGAACTGAGTAACTGTCGTCTCTACCTTTGGTGAATGCTTTTATCTTGAAACTGAAGAACATTTGGACCGCTCGTATCATTACATGAAGGAAATTACATCTTAGTTTCCGATCAGAGTTTCCGATCGAGAGGTCGACCAAAGTAAAGTACAGTATATTACTAACACGACTAGTATTAACAGAATTCAAAATAAGTGCTGACTTTGAGGGCAGCCTTTTGGATAAGCAGTGAAAGATTCTTTTAATGCGGAAATGTATTATATTGGCAAATAAGGGACTGTTGTATACAATTCCATTATAAGCTGAGCTTTAATGAGGAGGGGAATCACCAACTAGTTCAAATGAAGTATTTGAGAAATTAACATTCTGTGCTTTTTTGATCTCAAGTCGGACTTTCGATGCACATCTATATGAACGTCCAGTATGTTAGCTCATCCATGATACTAAGAAAGATGGATTTTTTTGATTTTTTTCTCCATGCATTGGATTACCAAATAGCTTGTCTCTTTAATAAAATACAGGTGAATGACCTCAGAATCAGTTGAGCTTGCGGGCTCCTTAATCCAACCTGAAACAGCTGCCATGATGCCGCTATGGATTCAATACCAGTATTGTGTACAACTCTGTGTTACATAATATATCAAACTCACAGCTGCAAGTTCGATCAGTGTGTCCTCCAGCTCAGATCAGTAAAAATTCCCAGATCAATGTTATTTTTCTATAATATTTGTATACTCACTAGTTCATCCGTATGTAAGATGAAGGGTTCCCGTGGGCTTTTCGTGTTTATTTTCTCATTTCTATTGGATTCCAATATACATTATCAAAAATATGATGGTGTCAATTTTTCTGAGCACTTGTAATGTATCATTTATGCAAATAAATATGGCGTCACTAAAAATCGTAGCAAAAGTTAAAGTATCATGAAGGTTCAAATGAAAGGGTGGGATATATTTCTTTGACAATTAGAAACTCTCATTTGGCATTTCAGTCTTGATAGCATCTTCAAATTCAAGATTGCGTTCAAAAAATACCTTCATAGAAAAAAACTTACAATTTCGATATTTTACATGTATATAACATATTTGGTTATATCATCAGAAATATTTTAAAATATGTATATTAAAAGTTGGAAATAAGTTTTTGACCATAACTAAAAGCAGAGGCCAATAATGATATCTTGTGGAATCGTATTGCATTTCCACTATAACCAAATTCTATTTACTTAAATCTGCGCTTGTGTTTTGGTAGTAAGTCAGGAGTATACGTACAAGTAATATGTCAATGCTTTTCTATTTTCATTTGAAAGAAAGAGTTAATACTCGCAGGTAGCGGAGGTCACTCTTTTCTGTTTCCACTTGACAGTGGCGTCGACGCTGGTAACCGTATAATGGCATAGGAGTGTCTCGGAAAGTATTGATGACATTGCCTCAAGGGAAAGGCATACGATGTGGTCAATAGCTTGACTCTTACCCGCCTTATTTAACATCAGTATTTAAAGTCCTTATACATATGTACATTGAGAAATAAAATAGGATTTTCTAAAATCTAATAACGTAGGTACATTGTCTTGATCTCCGAGGTTGACTGGTGTTATTCAAATCTGATATAACCCAGTGGGCAATCGACGCTGGAACATCGAAACGACGTCGAGAGTTTTAGAAATTCACACACTATGTATGTCGAAAATGCAAATCGATTTGACGTCGTTCTTAAAACGTCGATTCAATTTGCATTTTCGACGTAAATTTATAAAAACCGTCGACCTGTTTTCGACGTGCCAACGTCGTTTCGACGTCGCTCTAAACGACTATGCCCGCTGGGAACCGATCAGGAGGCAGTGACAGGAGGAGATTTTTTTAGGATACGAATTTCTCTCAAATTTCACTGGATCGGTTGGTTGTAGACCATCTACCGAGAACGTTTCGAAGGTTTATTGGACAAACAGGTGCAAAAGAAAACCGCAAACCTTGTTTTGCCTGCTATCGTAATCGTTCCCCATAGAAAACCATGCTTTGACTTTCGTTCGTGCACGACAGAAACTACTACTTCAGGTGTGATCTAATACATTGGTAAGCATTCCAAATATGTTACAAACCGGGGTTCGAGAAAAACATGGTTGGAAATTAATACCATTATTTATTGTGTATTACGTTTCTTTCTTTCTTTCTTTCTTTCTTTTTTTCTTTCTTTTTTTCTTTCTTTTTTTCTTTCTTTTTTTCTTTCTTTTTTTCTTTCTTTCTTTCTTTCTTTCTTTCTTTCTTTCGTTCTCCCTCTGAAAAAAATTGTATGTGTGTCTTTTTATGTGTGTGTCTATGTGTGTGTGTGTGTGCCCCAATACAAACATGTACACCCATATTCTTGTTTCCAAAATGGAAAACCTTAATATCGAAAAAGGTATTTTAAACCATGCGGTTATTAAAGTTACTATAAAGTTGCTAAAAGTACCCTGCTAATTGTTGTTAATGGGAAACAGGGGTTGTTATTGTTGGAAAATAAGACAAAAATATAGTCCAAGCAAAAAGCACCTATCTCGAACAAACTTGAAACCTCTTTGCGCATGCATGTGAACAATCAGATTTAATGATTTAATGTCAATACCAATGTAAATCTTGGTTTAATATTACCAGAGGTCAGTCACTGACTTCGTTTTTAACTTTGAGAAACAAAATCAATAGAAGTGACATATAACGTTTAACAGGAATATTGGCCTCTCCCCGCAGAGGGTGAGTGTAATTATAAGCTTGTCAAATCTAAGTATTATATAGGTTTTTGTGTGATTGAACAAGAAATAACCCATACCAAGTCATTGATCTCATTTGTGAACGTGATTAGGCATATCCCTTTTTATAACTAAAGTCATTGTGTAATTACTTAATAATCAAATTTATGTTGACAGAATATTTTCAATGGAAACAAATTAGAATTTGAAACCTTTATGAAGATTTTAACCCTTTATGAGATTTTGAAACCTTTATGAGGATTTGAAACCTTTTCATTCAACATTTGAGACCTTTGTCGGTATTTTGATACCTTTGTCGGTATTTTGATACCTTTTCTCTATTTGATACCCTTTTGTGCATATATTTGGCCTCACATACCAAAAACTTGCCAAGTGAAAGGTACATGGTCAATCTGCCTCGGTTGCTTTCTGCAAATGGTTGTGTCAAGGAGTCTATACCAATGGGATAGGAAATTTGTTTAGAGTGAAACCCCGGACCTGCTGTATGGCAGGCTTATTGTCCAATAATTCGACAAACCCGGTTTTTCGATCGAAAACCCCGGTTTCTCGATCGAAAACCCCGGTTTCTCGATTGAAAACCCAGTTTATTGAGCAAGACCCGGTATTTCGATCAAAAAAAAAACGGTTTTGCGATCGAAATACCACGAAGAGTGGTCAACAGTTTATCTAATGTGGGAAATTCCTTCCTTTGGTATGATTGCTTGCCTGTCAAAATCGTCAGTGTTTATTTATTTGCAGGGTGTCTTCTGTCAAGCGCACAGAAAATAAAATGACTTAAAGGGGCGTGTTCCGATCGTCTTTGGGACCCCCCTGATTTACCCGGAAGTAGTATCGAATTTGATATCAGATGAAAGGCCGTATTTTTCTCATTGTCGTCCTGAAATTTGAGCCCTCGAATCCATTTCATTCCCAAGATATAAACAAAAAACCGCCGTTTTAGTGGTTAACCACTTTTATAGAAAACTTCATATAGAAAATCACATCTTTCTTATAAATTTCCTGATCCGGATTTTTTGTTCTACACAGTATCCTATGGCACTGTGTACTATACATAAATGTTTACTGCATGAAAACGAAAATTCAGCATTTTGGTGACTATCTTTAGTTCTAGCTGGCTATTTCCAATTAATACTCAGAAAAATTATATTTCGAAAATCTCCGAGTCAGCCTTTAAAGCGGCACTGGCACATTTTCACAAAATATGAAATTTCTTCAATTTGCTCTCAAATGATATTCTAGGCCATTGGAAGAATAGAGATACATTTTACACATAAAATAACATACTAAAAACAGATAGGGGCGTTAACAAGAGGTTAAGACATCCAGGTAATTTGTAGGCTAACTTTTAAGCTTTCCATTACTTTAATCAACAAATGTGTATATTACATGAATATCATAGACTCGCACTTATTGATATTAAAACACAAAGGTCACAGACCAGTCAAACAACGTTCATGCCGTGAGAAACGGGTGTTTCGAAAGACCAGACCTCGAAACAACAGACCCCAGACCTCGAAACACCCGGGGGGGATGTCTCGAAACACCAGACCTCGAGGTGTTTGAGTCGCTAAAAATGCGAAATATCAATTTTCCACCCTATATTCAGTATTTTCGTACTTTCCTCAACATATGACGTCATGGTGACGTCATAATGGGGATGTTAGTACTTATTTTGGTACCAATGGAAAGAAGAAACTCTAAGCTATCCTTTGGTACCAAATTTACAGGAATCGGGTGTTCAGTAACGAAAATCACAGGGGGGTGGTAACCACCCCCCCCCCCTTCGGGAGTTTTGTTACAAAAAATGGCTCAGGTAGACGAGGGTTAAGTGTAAATGCAATTATTATACAAAATCTTGCAAAAGTATTTTTATTAAAGTTATATTTTTCTATAGATTTAAAAAACAGCTGAGATAAAATCTGAAGTTGGCGACTGTGTATAAATATTAAACATATTCCAATTAAGAATATATGACAACACTAATAACATGGTTTCTGGATCCCTTTACCTCTCCGCCAAACCATTATGCTATTATTTCAAATACAAAAATCTAGGTAAATGGAAGATCAAAAACGCCGTCTTTGTATTAAGCCGTATAAGCGATTTTTAAATCATATTTAAAGCTATTAGCTATTTTTACATCCACGGAACGTTGCATATTTCACAGTAAACAGGCAATACATAAGTACGATTTATCAACTATGTTCCTTTGTTTAGTTAATATTGGATAGATTGTTGAATAGTGCTAGGTTTTCTGAAGAAATAATTCCCAGAAATGCAACGACTGAGTATTGATTTACTGCTCATTGAAATACTCCTCAGTGTTATATCAAATAATTCCCCCTAAAAATCAATTCATTTATCTGAGATTCTCTTATTCTTTCTTAGTCTCATCATAGCGCATGATTTCCTCAGCAAATAAATTTATTGAGCCTTGCAAAAAAATCGTTATTTTTAAAAGTTCACTTCATGAGATATTCCAAATTTGAAATATTCAATATTATAAATCTGCTAAAAGTTCTTCGTGATTTGGACATGAAATAACAATACTTCCTTCTAGAGTCTGAATTCTAGCGACATTACGTTCATTATGGGGGAGTAGTTCATAATAAATATTTACAAGGGAGACACAGCATCACACAGAGGGTCCCAAAATAAATGCAATTTTCTTGGTTGGTGCTATAATTTCAAAATTACTGAGATTTATTCAAATGTTATAGCAAGGTTTCCCCCTTGGACCGTGTTGCTTAGATCGTCGAAGTAGTTCACCTTGAGAAATTGAATAAGATTCCAAAAATCTCCTATTAACTTACTGATCCGTCTCTTATTTTTAAAATAAATTCTAAAATATTTTGCCGTTACTGTTTTTATCCCAGTCTTTTATCGCCTTAAATCTATCAAACGGTAATAAACCAATGAACGGCCTAGAATTTATGTATGATATATAAAAAAACAACATCAAATAAACAAACAAACAACCACTTACCACTGAAATCAAACTTAAGAATGTAAGAAAGCAATTAAGAGACACGCTGTATAGGCAGGGTAGATACGAGCTTTCACCATTTATTGATAGATACGAAGTGAACGATTCTTGGAGATTTTGGCCCGAAATCATGCTCCAGGAGCATATATTTTCAACTCGTCTCATAGGGGCGCTATTCATTATTATGTGTGCGCTCGATGTTTAATGTTTATATTGAAGTATTACAAAAGAACGATTTCCTGCCGGCTCGGATTGCGTGGCATGTGTCTGTGGGCGCTCGTCTTTTTATCTAAAGGTCGTGGGCTCGAATCCCACTCCAGGAACAAAATTGAGTTTATGATTTATTTGTATTTTAGAGTTGGAGATTGGAATCATAAGAACATCAGAGTTGTGGATTGAAGTAGAAAAATATTGAATAGCTGCCTTATGAGATAATAAGACTGGTCTTGGTCCTGGAGCATGATTTCGGGCCAGAATCTCCGACGTGCGAAGTGAACGACCCTTTCAATGCGCTTTAATACTAGCAGCAAAGGCAAACAACGGGAAATATCTTAATGGATATTGTCATGTCGTAATCGTTCAGCAAATATATTTTGATTTAATAGCAGCAATTTTTTCAGCATTGTAAATCGACAACATTCAAAAAACGAAATCAGATATTACCTTACGTGTCGTTTTGCATTAAGCGTATGTACAAATTAGTTCATTGCAAATTATTGAACGAAAAAACCGATTACATGTGTGATAATATTATTTTGCTATCACTTGAGACGACCTTTCTGTGAAAGCAAAGAAACAGAATATCCACATGTACAACATACAATATTCCCTGCAGAGAGCGTTACTTTGTGTCGCTAGAACAAAAAAGCACATGTAGATTTTAAAGCTTGTACAAAATTGTCCAATCCTTTACTTTGATGGTATAACGGATTGAGTCAGAAAGCTTTCACATTTTTATAGCCGCTTAAGTGTTTTTGCTATAAACTTATTTTACATTACCAAAATTTCACAATTGCTCAGAAATTACATAGAACGTTTAATGCAGCCATTAAAGGCTGACAAAGAGATTTTCGAAATATAATTTCTTTGTGTAGTAATTACAAATAATCATATAAAACTAAAGATAATCACCTAAAATGCTTATTTCCAAAGTTAGAGATGAATCGGACTTTTCGTTTTCATACAGTAAACATTTATGCACAGTATAACAGTGTACATAGGATACCGTGTATAACAAAAAATCCGGGTCCGGAATTTTATAACAAAGTTGTGATTTTCTATATGAAGACTTCGAGTGGAGCTTAGTTATTTCACACAATGATTAGTTTATGGACCAGCGTTGTGTATATTGTTATGACGTCTCGTGGACGTCACAGGTCAGAATACCTTTCAAACACAAAAGAAATGACCTTGGGCACAAGTGTCTGAATTATATATAATAACAGTTTTTTTAATGATTCTTTACTTGATTTGGTTCAAGAATTTGGATATGTCCAAAACATTACCTAAATAAAATTACCACAATTACCACAAATGGATAACTGATACTTAATGTCGAAAATAGGCGGTGCAGTAGTTCAACGATAATATGTCTATCAGCAAAGACGCCAAAATGACAGCGCACAAGTTCATACAAAAAAACTCAGGTAATAATTCAAGGGAATCTTCTCCAGTGCCTGAAGGTAAATCATGTCCAGCAGTTTTCAAGCGACGGGCATTTCCCTCGACGACAAATGGTCCATAATAATAAAATCCGCTAAATACCACCATCGTCTGTCGCTATGTCCTCCTATAGGACCACAAACTGGAAATCCATTTTGATCCAAAACTTGAAGCTTTTGGGCCTTAAAAGACAAGCAGACAATTTAGCTATCAAGCTCCGGCGGCATCCAAAATATGAAATACTGGCAAATAGATGTTTACAACTCAAAATACCATATTGCTAGAGTAAACTAGCTATATTATACTGTATTCGCTCCAGAGCTCGTTCAGCTCCTTTTTTCTCCTGATTTCAAATGCTGGCAGAGAGTCCCTTACCAGTGATAGTATGTAACTACTCATAGATAAATTCCCCTTTCTCACAAAATCATTACATCATTCTATGATAAACATAACCTTACACTAGCTGACCCATTGGAATCCTCCACCCGAATTACATCCTTCATATATATAAACTTTGTGGGGAAATTCCTAGGTTCTGCATATGTGTTGATCCAAAACATAAACAAGTTTCTAAGGTTAGCATCCTTGGGGAATTCCCACTTCCCCTATGTTGAAATCTAAAAAGGTGCAGTGTTCCAAATTTTGAGACTCTAGTTTACATTCTTCCTTACCTATATACTTAACACAATTCTCTTCCTTAAGATCAAATAAACTGGCGTTGGAAATTTGATAGAAAACCAATCGTTCAAAATTTGATATTTTAGAAGTAAACACACACATTTGAATATTTACATAATTGATCTTTAAAGTGTCTACAGCCATGTTTTATATCTTTATTTTTTATTTCTCACTTTAATGAAAATCAAGGAAAGATGGATTTCATTTCACCAGGCCATTATCAAGCCACTCGTTTATGGTAGCGTGTGGAGTTTCCTTGTTGACGTTGCTACACTGTTGCTACACTGTTAAAAGACCGTAAAGAACGTCATCGGAGCCGGGCCCCGCAACGTCCAAATAACTGTACGAAAACGTCTTTTTAATTCTTGTAAGTCCTAGTTGCCAGTTAAAACAACGATGATTAAATTCAGTTAAGGTTTATTAAAAGCTTTCAGACAAAGGTCGTAATAATCTATTGTTCATAATGTGGACATTAATGTAGATATATAATTCTGTTTGGTGTGTTTTGTTTTGTTTTTGGTTGGTTGGTTGGTCGGTCGGTCGGTCGGTCGGTCGGTCGGTCGGTCGGTCGGTCGGCCGGTCGGTCGGTCGATCGGTCGGTCGGTAAGGCCTCGTAAAGTTGTGAATGAGTCCATTATCTCGTTTTCCTTAGCCTTTGGGACAGACTCCTGTAACGTCAGGAGGCGGTCTTATGGGCGCATGAAGTTGCGTATTAGTTAATGCTAATTGTATTACTGAAAATAGTAGATCATGCAGCGTGTCTAGTTGAAACATCCACCGGGTAGCACATTGGCATGCTTGGACATTTTATTGAGGTCACAGGTCACATAAGATGATTGCATTTTTAAAATATATCAAAGTTCTGAAATGTCGCAAACTTTTCTTTGAAATCAAAGTCAATCATTTTTTCTCAAATTTAAAATTCCCATTGTTTCTCTCAATTGCTATAGTTACACTACTAACATAAAATAAAGCATGTTACACTTACCTTAATACTGTAACTTTCGATCATTAAATGACGTTATCAATGTCGGAATCCCGTCATTTCCGCACAAAAAACCGCCTGTACTTGAAGATAAAAATGAGGGCTCTTTTTGTCTTTATCGCTCCAAGTCCAAAAGGAATTTAAAAAAAAATGTCAAAAGTATAATGCCTAATTAACGGAGTATGTAAAAATAGGCCAGTGCCTTAATAGTTCGTTTTGACACAAAATAGCAAAAATAACAATCCAAACAGTTTCCAAGGTCAAATGATCGATAGTCCTAATGAGTGGTTTATGCATCTTTGTGATGACCATTACAGATGTTTAAGAAAAAATACCTATGTAAGTCTTCAGGTGCGTGTTATAAAAATTGGTCAACTTCCTTTTTCACAGTAAGCTTAAATGGTTCGAGGTCATCTGTAGTATACATTTTAGAATACACAGATTCTACTCAAAATAGGTTCAGATTCTTAAAGCTGTTGGATGGTATTGTCTAATACATAGTATTTATTTTGTTTGACATTTGGAGTATAATTAAGGGGGGAATGTAATAAGGCCCACATGTTTTCAGGGGGATCATCACTATAGCCGCTCAAAAAAAACCCCAACTGATTGTAAAATGTATATTGTAACATAATGTAACATTGTAAACATTTTGAAAACAATTTTAAATAAATCAGATACTTATAAATATTTGCCCCACGGTGACCTTGAACATATTTTAGCCTGTCGTGCAAACACAAAAGGATATACATTAGACACAGCAAACAGCGTTTTTAAAACTTGATCACATGAACATGCATGTCCCTCATAAGGTTGTTGCTATTTGAAGAGTGCAAACCATGCTTGCTAAGGCTTTATTTCATCACATTTGCTTTTGGTAATACTGAATTACTGAGTGAGTTCAAATCACCAATGTACAAATCATTTAAACACGTCGCATTCCAGAATGTTACGAGCTTGAATTTGTTCCTGTTGCTGGTATGGTGATATGGAATACAGGCTCTTCCAAACTTCTCTTGAAATTGCGTAATAATTTCACACTTGTAGGGTTTCGTGATATTTAAAGTGGTGGTCTCGCAAGAAAATATATTTAGGCCATATATATACAAGCACATTCTTAATGCAATCAAATCATTAGAGGTTTGAATATTCTGTAATTTGCACTAAAATCGAAAGCTAGCTTCTGTATTTTTGTGCAATAATTTTACTTGTAATATCAATATGACAATGACATCACAATATATTATTGCTTTGAGCAGAGTGTGACTAGAGGATGAATGAACTAGTTAGATCACTGAACCAGTTAGATCAATTGCATACAATTATATAATCCTGATCAAGCTTTATTTTGGTGAAAATATACTAGCACCAAAATATTTAGCCTACGTTAGTTAAATTCTTGATAAAATTTCTGATATGAGTTGAAAATCTGAAACTTTTAATGATTTTTTAAGCATCTTGATATGGTTGCATAAAGCATGCCGTTGCATATGGCCTCAATATACTTTTTTGTGAGACCCCCACTTTAAGATGACCCTCTTCAAACGAGTTGAGGCAAGTAAACATGCAGAATGCCCCATTTGCATTTCAAATTTCAACAGGCACTTCTTTAAGGTCAATTCTTTTCTGACCTTAATTAGTTGCTTTATGATGTATAATCCTTTCTTTGAAATCTCAAACCGTTTACAAAACAATTAACGTTTTTGCATTGGTGTTTCGAACACAGAAAAGTGGCATAAAATGGATTTTGACTTAATGCAGTAAAATGGTGACTGTGCGTGTTTTTTTTTTCATGTCGTCTAATGCCAACTCATCGTCTCTTTTTATTGTGGATTCCTCCTTCCCTATATATTACCTCCGTACAAAATACATTGCCTTACAAATTAAACAAAAAGCTCAGTAAAATCGTTCCAAATTAGATTTTTGGAATATGTATACACACGCCTAAAAGGTGTCACAACAGAATTGTAGCACGAGTAAACATTGACCACTTTGTAGGTAACGCATTCGTTCCAAATGTATCTAGAACCCAAGCCAACCACTATTTGCCGTCGTATTGTTTTATTCCTCATGTTCACGTTTGTTTGAAAACCTCAACGTAACATGAAACTCCCTTGACATTTTCAACAAAACACATAACCACCTAGACAGATGAAGGCTGTTCTATCTAGCGATATCAGACGAGTTAGTGACACTTTCAATGTCACAGAGATCATCATTAAACAAACAGTGAAGGAAACTAAACAGTTTGACATAAACTATCTCAATGGTGAAGTAAATTAAAGAGTTATTATGTAGAGGTTTTTCAAATCTTTAAAATAAAAAAATATATCGTTACCCATGTAATATAAAAGTATTTGATCCCAAAATATCGAATATTTAAGCATATTTATCTCAACTGATTTTTAACTTGGTTCCGTGGATTTTAAATCGTGTTAGATTGAGAAGAACGTCGCTTTTCTAGGTCATGTCAGAATTGTAAAATTCACATTTGAATTTAAATGTAATATTTATAAAGTCCACGGAATCAGATAAAAATACAGTTGAGATAGAATGCCTGACAATTTGTTTTTACCAGCCAAAATGACCGTAGAATCTACTCGTTTAAAGAGAAAAAAATGTAGAAAAAGCTTCATCATCATCGTCGTCGTTAGTATTATGGTATCATTGATCATTAGTCGTCTTAAATAGCAACACTAGGAGTGACAGGCTGACAGCATAATGATGATATCATCATCACCTCGACGATCATTCTCCCCCATCCCATGCTTTGTCTGAAACCTGAGCCGAGATCTGTATCTTCCTTGAAATTGGCGGATGATATCAGGATACGCTAAAGTGAACCTAATGACAAATCGCTAATTGTTTAAAAGGGGGTTATCAACGTTAACGTAAGGTGATCAATCGGTTTATTAAGCCAGTGGTATACCGCTATGATTGATGACTGCTAATCGAATACACCTGTCAGTTTGAAAGTAACATTAATTGTTTTATCATGTCCACCAGTTATGTTTAGAGATTTTGACGCCCTGTAAAGCTGGCCGTACTGGGGAATTCACCAACAAATATAGAAAGCTCTCTGTTCATTTTTTTTTTCTTTACGGGCGTAATTAAAAGTCAATTGACTCTTACTTTGCACGCAAGTGTTTCGTGTATTAAAATAATTTCATGAATATCAACCTGATACGTTAAAAGATACATACCAATATACATACATATATTTGAAATTCAGAGTATTTAGAGTATGCCCTTGTGTGCTTATAGGTAACCAATTTTCAAACAAAAAAATATATATTTTTACACAGTTGCATTGGTAAATTGGCTAGTGAACTAGTGAATGGTAAAGTTCGAAATTGTCTTTGTATCGCAAAAGCAGGAAGTTTGTATTTAGAATAATTAATATTAAATGTCTCCGTTAATAATTCAACGGCTGCTCGAAACGTCCTTCCAATATGAAAAGCCGGAAAATAGCGCGATGTTACGTGTCTACGCTCATCAAATTAGCTGTCCCGTCTGTTCAGGCAAATCAAGTTAGAGGTCATTTTCGTGAGGAGGCACTATCTCATAATGGACGGACAGAAAATTTGCGTTTCCCGCTCCGCCTTTAAGTTACAATCAGGGATCCGGATTCTAATTACAAAATCGCTTCTTATGACAAATACGCATTTTTGAGCATTACCAATGGCAGGTATAGTCTACTAGACAATTACCAACACAACTGTGCAAAAATCTCAAATTTTGGAAATGGGGAGCACCCTACGCGCTACTATACCTTTATTTTTTTATCCAAAAATATAGTCTATATTTTAGGAAATCATCTTGGTGTATTTGTAATGTTTATTTGTAATAAAATCTGTTCCAACATGTTTGATACATCCTAAATATTAAAGAAAGGTATAATTTGACCTATACGGATTATATTTTAAAGATAAAGAGTAAAAGGTTTCGAGATCATCCGGAGGTAAACGCTTATCATTATTTGAATTATTTTCAAAATGTTCTCATATTGTTCATTTAGTCACATAGGGCCAGAAATTATTGTGCTGGCACTACTTTATTCACACCGTTAAGGTCAAAACACAACATGGATGAACATAGTAACTAATCTTTCCCCTATAAGTTATATATAGAAATGTCAAATGTAAAGCGAATATATATTTCCTGAGACAACCAGGTTTCTGAAAGCAGTTAACTTTTTAAACAAATCCCGTTTTTGCATATCCTTAACGTCCCTTAACTGCATTTAAATAAACTTCTCAAAAATCACGGGACGGACTCCTCCCCTGTTTTAGAGGAAATTGCCCCTATAGATCGAACAAGAAAAAGCGGCACTGGCACATTTTTTCATAAAATATGAAATTCTTTCAATTTGCTCTCAAATGATAGTCTAGGCGAATGAAAGAATAGAGACACATTTTACACATAAAAATAACATGCTCAAAAACAGATAGGGACGTTAATAAGAGGCTAAAGACATCCAAATAATTTGTAGGCTAACTTCTAAGTTTTCCATAACTTTAATCAACAAATGTGTATATTACATGAATATTATAGACTCGTGCTCATTGATATTAAAACCACAAAGTTCACAAACCGGTCAAACAGGGGTGAATGTCATGGGAAACATGCATACGGCGTGCATTTGCTTGTGTTAAACGCCATTTCCGTCGTCTGCTGAATTGGCGACATTAATTACACCCATAAGGACGCTGATTTGGTCTTAAAGCAATATTAGCACATTTTTTGAAGAGCGCCCCCAATTTTTTTCAAAAAAATTGAGATTTTTACACGGTTGCATTGGTAACTGGCTATTAAACCATACCTGTGAATGGTTAAGCTCGAAAATGTCTGTGTCTCACAAATGAAGGAATTTTGTAATTAGAATAATTATTATCGGGATCCCGATAATAATTCAACGGCTGCTGGAAACGGCATTCCAATGTGAAATAGCGTCATGCACGTGTCTACTCTCATCCATTAGTTGTTTTATTGGTTCAGGCAAATCAAGTTAGAGGTTATTTTCTCAAGGTGGCTAGTAAAGTTGCATTGGTAACTGGCTAGTAAACTATACCTGTGAATGGTTAAGCTCGAAAATGTCTGTGTGTTACAAACGAAGGAATTTTGTAATTCGAATAATTATTATTGGGATCCCGATAATAATTCAACGGCTGCTGGAAACGGCCTTCCAATGTGAAAGAGCCGGGAAATAGCGCCATGTACGTGTCTACGCTCATCCATTAGTTGTTTTATTGGTTCAGGCAAGTCAAGTTAGAGGTTATTTTCTCGAGCTGGAACTATTTGATCATGGACGGATGCATAAACGTAGCATTTCCAGCTCTGCCGTTAAGTCCAATCTGGGATCCAAATTCTTATTACAAAATCGCTTATTTTATGATAAATACGCATTTTTTAGCATTCTCGTTCGCAGGTATAGTTTCCTATACAATCACCAACGTAACTGTGCCAAAATATCAATTTTTGAAAAAAAGGGGACGCTCTTCAAAAATGTGCCAATATTGCTTTGATCATTTCAGCTGAGGGCTAATGTATATAAAAGTTTACAACCATGCAAAAATATCGATTTTGAAAAATCTTGAGGGCGCACTATTTTTCAAATGTGCCAGTGTCTCTTTAAATGCACTTTTGACCCCAAAAAAATCACGTAGCGGACCCCTGCCTTGTTTTAGGGGGAAAATGCCCTAGATCTAACAAGAAAAATAGCGCTACCTCCCTTTTTTGCGGTGATCGTCAGATTTTCCTCTAGGGACGTTAGGGATATGCAGTGTGTGAACTGAGTAACTGTCGTCTCTACCTTTGGTGAATGCTTTTATCTTGAAACTGAAGAACATTTGGACCGCTCGTATCATTACATGAAGGAAATTACATCTTAGTTTCCGATCAGAGTTTCCGATCGAGAGGTCGACCAAAGTAAAGTACAGTATATTACTAACACGACTAGTATTAACAGAATTCAAAATAAGTGCTGACTTTGAGGGCAGCCTTTTGGATAAGCAGTGAAAGATTCTTTTAATGCGGAAATGTATTATATTGGCAAATAAGGGACTGTTGTATACAATTCCATTATAAGCTGAGCTTTAATGAGGAGGGGAATCACCAACTAGTTCAAATGAAGTATTTGAGAAATTAACATTCTGTGCTTTTTTGATCTCAAGTCGGACTTTCGATGCACATCTATATGAACGTCCAGTATGTTAGCTCATCCATGATACTAAGAAAGATGGATTTTTTTGATTTTTTTCTCCATGCATTGGATTACCAAATAGCTTGTCTCTTTAATAAAATACAGGTGAATGACCTCAGAATCAGTTGAGCTTGCGGGCTCCTTAATCCAACCTGAAACAGCTGCCATGATGCCGCTATGGATTCAATACCAGTATTGTGTACAACTCTGTGTTACATAATATATCAAACTCACAGCTGCAAGTTCGATCAGTGTGTCCTCCAGCTCAGATCAGTAAAAATTCCCAGATCAATGTTATTTTTCTATAATATTTGTATACTCACTAGTTCATCCGTATGTAAGATGAAGGGTTCCCGTGGGCTTTTCGTGTTTATTTTCTCATTTCTATTGGATTCCAATATACATTATCAAAAATATGATGGTGTCAATTTTTCTGAGCACTTGTAATGTATCATTTATGCAAATAAATATGGCGTCACTAAAAATCGTAGCAAAAGTTAAAGTATCATGAAGGTTCAAATGAAAGGGTGGGATATATTTCTTTGACAATTAGAAACTCTCATTTGGCATTTCAGTCTTGATAGCATCTTCAAATTCAAGATTGCGTTCAAAAAATACCTTCATAGAAAAAAACTTACAATTTCGATATTTTACATGTATATAACATATTTGGTTATATCATCAGAAATATTTTAAAATATGTATATTAAAAGTTGGAAATAAGTTTTTGACCATAACTAAAAGCAGAGGCCAATAATGATATCTTGTGGAATCGTATTGCATTTCCACTATAACCAAATTCTATTTACTTAAATCTGCGCTTGTGTTTTGGTAGTAAGTCAGGAGTATACGTACAAGTAATATGTCAATGCTTTTCTATTTTCATTTGAAAGAAAGAGTTAATACTCGCAGGTAGCGGAGGTCACTCTTTTCTGTTTCCACTTGACAGTGGCGTCGACGCTGGTAACCGTATAATGGCATAGGAGTGTCTCGGAAAGTATTGATGACATTGCCTCAAGGGAAAGGCATACGATGTGGTCAATAGCTTGACTCTTACCCGCCTTATTTAACATCAGTATTTAAAGTCCTTATACATATGTACATTGAGAAATAAAATAGGATTTTCTAAAATCTAATAACGTAGGTACATTGTCTTGATCTCCGAGGTTGACTGGTGTTATTCAAATCTGATATAACCCAGTGGGCAATCGACGCTGGAACATCGAAACGACGTCGAGAGTTTTAGAAATTCACACACTATGTATGTCGAAAATGCAAATCGATTTGACGTCGTTCTTAAAACGTCGATTCAATTTGCATTTTCGACGTAAATTTATAAAAACCGTCGACCTGTTTTCGACGTGCCAACGTCGTTTCGACGTCGCTCTAAACGACTATGCCCGCTGGGAACCGATCAGGAGGCAGTGACAGGAGGAGATTTTTTTAGGATACGAATTTCTCTCAAATTTCACTGGATCGGTTGGTTGTAGACCATCTACCGAGAACGTTTCGAAGGTTTATTGGACAAACAGGTGCAAAAGAAAACCGCAAACCTTGTTTTGCCTGCTATCGTAATCGTTCCCCATAGAAAACCATGCTTTGACTTTCGTTCGTGCACGACAGAAACTACTACTTCAGGTGTGATCTAATACATTGGTAAGCATTCCAAATATGTTACAAACCGGGGTTCGAGAAAAACATGGTTGGAAATTAATACCATTATTTATTGTGTATTACGTTTCTTTCTTTCTTTCTTTCTTTCTTTTTTTCTTTCTTTTTTTCTTTCTTTTTTTCTTTCTTTTTTTCTTTCTTTTTTTCTTTCTTTCTTTCTTTCTTTCTTTCTTTCTTTCGTTCTCCCTCTGAAAAAAATTGTATGTGTGTCTTTTTATGTGTGTGTCTATGTGTGTGTGTGTGTGCCCCAATACAAACATGTACACCCATATTCTTGTTTCCAAAATGGAAAACCTTAATATCGAAAAAGGTATTTTAAACCATGCGGTTATTAAAGTTACTATAAAGTTGCTAAAAGTACCCTGCTAATTGTTGTTAATGGGAAACAGGGGTTGTTATTGTTGGAAAATAAGACAAAAATATAGTCCAAGCAAAAAGCACCTATCTCGAACAAACTTGAAACCTCTTTGCGCATGCATGTGAACAATCAGATTTAATGATTTAATGTCAATACCAATGTAAATCTTGGTTTAATATTACCAGAGGTCAGTCACTGACTTCGTTTTTAACTTTGAGAAACAAAATCAATAGAAGTGACATATAACGTTTAACAGGAATATTGGCCTCTCCCCGCAGAGGGTGAGTGTAATTATAAGCTTGTCAAATCTAAGTATTATATAGGTTTTTGTGTGATTGAACAAGAAATAACCCATACCAAGTCATTGATCTCATTTGTGAACGTGATTAGGCATATCCCTTTTTATAACTAAAGTCATTGTGTAATTACTTAATAATCAAATTTATGTTGACAGAATATTTTCAATGGAAACAAATTAGAATTTGAAACCTTTATGAAGATTTTAACCCTTTATGAGATTTTGAAACCTTTATGAGGATTTGAAACCTTTTCATTCAACATTTGAGACCTTTGTCGGTATTTTGATACCTTTGTCGGTATTTTGATACCTTTTCTCTATTTGATACCCTTTTGTGCATATATTTGGCCTCACATACCAAAAACTTGCCAAGTGAAAGGTACATGGTCAATCTGCCTCGGTTGCTTTCTGCAAATGGTTGTGTCAAGGAGTCTATACCAATGGGATAGGAAATTTGTTTAGAGTGAAACCCCGGACCTGCTGTATGGCAGGCTTATTGTCCAATAATTCGACAAACCCGGTTTTTCGATCGAAAACCCCGGTTTCTCGATCGAAAACCCCGGTTTCTCGATTGAAAACCCAGTTTATTGAGCAAGACCCGGTATTTCGATCAAAAAAAAAACGGTTTTGCGATCGAAATACCACGAAGAGTGGTCAACAGTTTATCTAATGTGGGAAATTCCTTCCTTTGGTATGATTGCTTGCCTGTCAAAATCGTCAGTGTTTATTTATTTGCAGGGTGTCTTCTGTCAAGCGCACAGAAAATAAAATGACTTAAAGGGGCGTGTTCCGATCGTCTTTGGGACCCCCCTGATTTACCCGGAAGTAGTATCGAATTTGATATCAGATGAAAGGCCGTATTTTTCTCATTGTCGTCCTGAAATTTGAGCCCTCGAATCCATTTCATTCCCAAGATATAAACAAAAAACCGCCGTTTTAGTGGTTAACCACTTTTATAGAAAACTTCATATAGAAATCACATCTTTCTTATAAATTTCCTGATCCGGATTTTTTGTTCTACACAGTATCCTATGGCACTGTGTACTATACATAAATGTTTACTGCATGAAAACGAAAATTCAGCATTTTGGTGACTATCTTTAGTTCTAGCTGGCTATTTCCAATTAATACTCAGAAAAATTATATTTCGAAATCTCCGAGTCAGCCTTTAAAGCGGCACTGGCACATTTTCACAAAATATGAAATTTCTTCAATTTGCTCTCAAATGATATTCTAGGCCATTGGAAGAATAGAGATACATTTTACACATAAAATAACATACTAAAAACAGATAGGGGCGTTAACAAGAGGTTAAGACATCCAGGTAATTTGTAGGCTAACTTTTAAGCTTTCCATTACTTTAATCAACAAATGTGTATATTACATGAATATCATAGACTCGCACTTATTGATATTAAAACACAAAGGTCACAGACCAGTCAAACAACGTTCATGCCGTGAGAAACGGGTGTTTCGAAAGACCAGACCTCGAAACAACAGACCCCAGACCTCGAAACACCCGGGGGGGATGTCTCGAAACACCAGACCTCGAGGTGTTTGAGTCGCTAAAAATGCGAAATATCAATTTTCCACCCTATATTCAGTATTTTCGTACTTTCCTCAACATATGACGTCATGGTGACGTCATAATGGGGATGTTAGTACTTATTTTGGTACCAATGGAAAGAAGAAACTCTAAGCTATCCTTTGGTACCAAATTTACAGGAATCGGGTGTTCAGTAACGAAAATCACAGGGGGGTGGTAACCACCCCCCCCCCCTTCGGGAGTTTTGTTACAAAAAATGGCTCAGGTAGACGAGGGTTAAGTGTAAATGCAATTATTATACAAAATCTTGCAAAAGTATTTTTATTAAAGTTATATTTTTCTATAGATTTAAAAAACAGCTGAGATAAAATCTGAAGTTGGCGACTGTGTATAAATATTAAACATATTCCAATTAAGAATATATGACAACACTAATAACATGGTTTCTGGATCCCTTTACCTCTCCGCCAAACCCATTATGCTATTATTTTCAAATACAAAAATCTAGGTAAATGGAAGATCAAAAACGCCGTCTTTGTATTAAGCCGTATAAGCGATTTTTAAATCATATTTAAAGCTATTAGCTATTTTTACATCCACGGAACGTTGCATATTTCACAGTAAACAGGCAATACATAAGTACGATTTATCAACTATGTTCCTTTGTTTAGTTAATATTGGATAGATTGTTGAATAGTGCTAGGTTTTCTGAAGAAATAATTCCCAGAAATGCAACGACTGAGTATTGATTTACTGCTCATTGAAATACTCCTCAGTGTTATATCAAATAATTCCCCCTAAAAATCAATTCATTTATCTGAGATTCTCTTATTCTTTCTTAGTCTCATCATAGCGCATGATTTCCTCAGCAAATAAATTTATTGAGCCTTGCAAAAAAATCGTTATTTTTAAAAGTTCACTTCATGAGATATTCCAAATTTGAAATATTCAATATTATAAATCTGCTAAAAGTTCTTCGTGATTTGGACATGAAATAACAATACTTCCTTCTAGAGTCTGAATTCTAGCGACATTACGTTCATTATGGGGGAGTAGTTCATAATAAATATTTACAAGGGAGACACAGCATCACACAGAGGGTCCCAAAATAAATGCAATTTTCTTGGTTGGTGCTATAATTTCAAAATTACTGAGATTTATTCAAATGTTATAGCATGTTCACCCTTGGACGTTTGCTTAGATCGTCGAAGTAGGTTCACCTTGAGAAATTGAATAAAATGTCCAAAAATCTCCTATTACTGATCCTGTCTCTTATTTTTAAAAATAAATTACTAAAATATTTGCCGTTACTGTTTTATCCACAGTCTTTTATCGCCTGTAAATCTATCAAACGGTAATAAACCAATGAACTGCCTAGAATTTATGTATGAGTGATATAAAAAAACAACATCAAAGAAACAAACAAACAACCACTAACCACTGGAAATCAAACTTAAGATGTAATGATAAATTAAGAGATAGGCGAAGAGAAATAAAAGCCAGCACCTACGTACTTAAGCATGCCTTGCAACGGCTTAAAATTATGGCTTAGGTACATAATCGCCTTTGTTTTAAAAAACAATGAAGAAAATCAGACAAAATTCGAACAGTATATGTTTAGATAATTGCACAATTTCAAAATTGTTAAAATAATTTTGAAATTATATCCCCAACTATGAGGATTGCAATTTGGGGGACACGCTGTAGAAGGCAGGAGATACGAGCTTTCACCATTTATTGATAGATACGAAGTGAACGATTCTTGGAGATTTTGGCCCGAAATCATGCTCCAGGAGCATATATTTTCAACTCGTCTCATAGGGGCGCTATTCATTATTATGTGTGCGCTCGATGTTTAATGTTTATATTGAAGTATTACAAAAGAACGATTTCCTGCCGGCTCGGATTGCGTGGCATGTGTCTGTGGGCGCTCGTCTTTTTATCTAAAGGTCGTGGGCTCGAATCCCACTCCAGGAACAAAATTGAGTTTATGATTTTATTTGTATTTTAGAGTTGGAGATTGGAATCATAAGAACATCAGAGTTGTGGATTGAAGTAGAAAAATATTGAATAGCTGCCTTATGAGATAATAAGACTGGTCTTGGTCCTGGAGCATGATTTCGGGCCAGAATCTCCGACGTGCGAAGTGAACGACCCTTTCAATGCGCTTTAATACTAGCAGCAAAGGCAAACAACGGGAAATATCTTAATGGATATTGTCATGTCGTAATCGTTCAGCAAATATATTTTGATTTAATAGCAGCAATTTTTTCAGCATTGTAAATCGACAACATTCAAAAAACGAAATCAGATATTACCTTACGTGTCGTTTTGCATTAAGCGTATGTACAAATTAGTTCATTGCAAATTATTGAACGAAAAAACCGATTACATGTGTGATAATATTATTTTGCTATCACTTGAGACGACCTTTCTGTGAAAGCAAAGAAACAGAATATCCACATGTACAACATACAATATTCCCTGCAGAGAGCGTTACTTTGTGTCGCTAGAACAAAAAAGCACATGTAGATTTTAAAGCTTGTACAAAATTGTCCAATCCTTTACTTTGATGGTATAACGGATTGAGTCAGAAAGCTTTCACATTTTTATAGCCGCTTAAGTGTTTTTGCTATAAACTTATTTTACATTACCAAAATTTCACAATTGCTCAGAAATTACATAGAACGTTTAATGCAGCCATTAAAGGCTGACAAAGAGATTTTCGAAATATAATTTCTTTGTGTAGTAATTACAAATAATCATATAAAACTAAAGATAATCACCTAAAATGCTTATTTCCAAAGTTAGAGATGAATCGGACTTTTCGTTTTCATACAGTAAACATTTATGCACAGTATAACAGTGTACATAGGATACCGTGTATAACAAAAAATCCGGATCCGGAATTTTATAACAAAGTTGTGATTTTCTATATGAAGACTTCGAGTTGAGCTTAGTTATTTCACACAATGATTAGTTTATGGACCAGCGTTGTGTATATTGTTATGACGTCTCGTGTACGCCTAAGGTCAGAAATACCTTTCAAACACAAATAAATGAGCCTTGTGCACAAGTGATCTGAATTATATATAATAAACAGTTTTAATGATCTTTACTTGATTTGGTTCAAGAATTTGGTATGTCCAAAACATTACATAAATCAAAATTACACAATTACACACAATTTATAACTGATACTTAATGTTCAAAAGAGGCGTTGCAGTTCAACGATGATATGTCCTCTCAGCGAAGACTCCAAAATGACAGCGCACAAGTTCATACAAAACTCAGGTAATAATTCCAAGGGAATCTTCTCAGTCCTGAAGGTAATTTTTTTTTTTTTTTTTTTTCGAAATATAATTTCTTTGTGTAGTAATTACAAATAATCATATAAAACTAAAGATAATCACCTAAAATGCTTATTTCCAAAGTTAGAGATGAATCGGACTTTTCGTTTTCATACAGTAAACATTTATGCACAGTATAACAGTGTACATAGGATACCGTGTATAACAAAAAGTCCGGATCCGGAATTTTATAACAAAGTTGTGATTTTCTATATGAAGACTTCGAGTTGAGCTTAGTTATTTCACACAATGATTAGTTTATGGACCAGCGTTGTGTATATGCAAAAAACACGATTTGTTTGAAAATTGAGTGCGCCCTCATCGGGAAATAATTTGTTTTAAAAGCCAATATCCGTAAACGTTTGGATTACATATAACCCCTATTTGGAACCCATTATGAGTTGTGGTGCTTATAATTTAAAAGATTCAGAAAAATCATGGCACATGCACTGCTAATCTAAAGTTTATTTTTTGTGTTTGTTTTACTTAATCCTGTTATAATAATAATTAGCGGGTACCCGCACTACGCGCAGACACCCGCTAGCTTAGTAAAAGGGCTGATACCCGCTAGCTTTGTAAACGGGAGCGATCACTAATCGGGTTGTCACTATATAAGCACCTGCAGCAAATAAAATAAAATGCACAAATTAAACCTGTAGTACGTAATCGTTCCAGAGAGTCGGGGCTATACCCATTAGTTCTAAGCCAGAGCTCTGGTTCTCAGTATGGAATAAATAGAGCCTGGACGGTTAGAATTTCCCCATCTAATTCACCCACAGAGTGTAGATACCGCTATATACATGTATACCCTAGCGGTAACAATCGCAAACAATTGATATTATGATATGGAGAAACTACAGAAAAACTTTTTATGGAATAATTCTTACAGTGTGAGTTATTTATGATATTTAGGGTGTATATCGCCACACTACTTGATTGATCTGTCTCTTCCGAATATATCACCATGCGCTGAGTCCACAATTAACCCTTTACGAACTGTGTCCCTAGCCTGAAAGGAAAGTGGTATTTGAAGAGCAGATTTACGGATTTTCACATCAGTCAGTTTTACAGATAACACGTTTTTGGGTCATGAATCATATATTGTAAAAATACAATATATAAAGAAAATGTTGGTACAGAATTAAATGAAGGGAATGTTCGAAAGGCCTACTGGCCCTAAATGGAACATCACCCTTAACACTTAAGTGACCAAGGGTTTTTCACCCCGGTTAGTGCCGGGGGGGAGGGGCACACTGAGGAAACCACTTTCTCGACAGAATTTTTGCATGAAATTTATACCACATGTAAAGGGTCATAAAACAACACTAAATCAGCAATAAAAATATATATTTATTATTGACGCTGCAAATTAGGGGCAAAACAATGTTTTCAAAACACGCGAAAATTGGGCAAAATGACGGAAAATTCCAATAAGCCTCACACTTACATAAAAAAAAAACACATCTGAAAAACTTCTCAAGTATCTGCATCGATCGTTAAAGGTGCAATGAGAGATTTTGAGGCACCCAAATATTGTGTCATAATAGTAATTTGATATAGATTAGACACTCAAATAGATTTCTTACCTTATATTTGGCTACAGAAATGTCTTAAAAGAGAGAAAAAAGGTGATTTTGATTTGCTCATATTTCAATGTAAAACATAGGCTGAATTTTGTATTTGCTCCTATACAAAATTATAAATTTTTCACAATTTTTGTACCAAAGAAACATTTTTCAGCTTAATCGTTTCAGATGGGGATATTTTTGATGGAAAGCCTTACATCAGGACAAAAATCAGTAATTTTGATTTGTTTTATGGACACCTGATATGTGAAATCTCTCGTTGCACCTTTAAGCTTACAAGTTAATTTTGTTGATTTTTTTTATACAAACAATTATCAAAAACAATTTGAGCATAATAAATACATTATATTGAAGCAGAAATTCTTAACCGATCTTGATTGTCTTACGCTCTTGTGTAATATGTTCCACTGGGATGACTCTGAATTTTTTATAGATTTTTGGGCAAATTTGTTTTTGTTCTGTTAAGGGGGAATATGGGGTTGAAAGGGCTAAAAATACAAATTGCAAATTGAAATTCAGGACACAATTACCTTTCTTTTGCTTTTTGTTTGACAACAATCGGAGCTTCCGTTCAAAGTTATGGTCAAAAATGTAACCGAAAGTGTAACTTCGCGAGCGAAATTTATTGTTTTATTTCTTAAGTATTTTATTGTTTTTTTCAAGCTGCGATATTTAACTTTTTCGGCTTTAAAATTCTATAGCTCGAAAACTAAATTTGCTGTTGATCTCTAAGTTTTAAAATTATTAGTGAAAATGCAATCTCTAATTGTTTAATATATAATAAGAGCAAAACAGTGTTTCTAAAATATACAAAAACCTAAAAAACAGTGTTTCTAGACTAAATTGCCGATGTCATCGCGGCGCGCAACATTTCTCGAAAACGATTTACCCTAGAGAGATGGGATATAAAGAAAATGTTGGTACAGAATTAAATGAAGGGAATGTTCGAAAGGCCTACTGGCCCTAAATGGAACATCACCCTTAACACTTAAGTGACCAAGGGTTTTTCACCCCGGTTAGTGCCGGGGGGGAGGGGCACACTGAGGAAACCACTTTCTCGACAGAATTTTTGCATGAAATTTATACCACATGTAAAGGGTCATAAAACAACACTAAATCAGCAATAAAAAATATATTTATATCGACGCTGCAAATTAGGGGCAAAACAATGTTTTCAAAACACGCGAAAATTGGGCAAAATGACGGAAAATTCCAATAAGCCTCACACTTACATAAAAAAAAAACACATCTGAAAAACTTCTCAAGTATCTGCATCGATCGTTAAAGGTGCAATGAGAGATTTTGAGGCACCCAAATATTGTGTCATAATAGTAATTTGATATAGATTAGACACTCAAATAGATTTCTTACCTTATATTTTGGCTACAGAAATGTCTTAAAAGAGAGAAAAAAGGTGATTTTGATTTGCTCATATTTCAATGTAAAACATAGGCTGAATTTTGTATTTGCTCCTATACAAAATTATAAATTTTTCACAATTTTTGTACCAAAGAAACATTTTTCAGCTTAATCGTTTCAGATGGGGATATTTTTGATGGAAAGCCTTACATCAGGACAAAAATCAGTAATTTTGATTTTTTATGGACACCTGATATGTGAAATCTCTCGTTGCACCTTTAAGCTTACAAGTTATTTTGTTTATTTTATTATAACACAAACAATTATCAAAAACAATTTGAGCATAATAAATACATTATATTGAAGCAGAAATTCTTAACCGATCTTGATTGTCTTACGCTCTTGTGTAATATGTTCCACTGGGATGACTCTGAATTTTTTATAGATTTTTGGGCAAATTTGTTTTGTTCTGTTAAGGGGAATATGGGGTTGAAAGGGCTAAAAATACAAATTGCAAATTGAAATTCAGGACACAATTACCTTTCTTTTGCTTTTTGTTTGACAACAATCGGAGCTTCCGTTCAAAGTTATGGTCAAAAATGTAACCGAAAGTGTAACTTCGCGAGCGAAATTTATTGTTTTATTTCTTAAGTATTTTATTGTTTTTTTCAAGCTGCGATATTTAACTTTTTCGGCTTTAAAATTCTATAGCTCGAAAACTAAATTTGCTGTTGATCTCTAAGTTTTAAAATTATTAGTGAAAATGCAATCTCTAATTGTTTAATATATAATAAGAGCAAAACAGTGTTTCTAAAATATACAAAAACCTAAAAAACAGTGTTTCTAGACTAAATTGCCGATATCTCAAAAGTGAATTTTGACGATATGTCATCGCGGCGCGCAACATTTCTCGAAAACGATTTACCCTAGAGAGATGGGATAAAAAGCAAATTGAAGTATACTAATTGGGCTATAGAATGAACCACCATGGTGACATTAGCTCCATGGGAACAGGATTTAAGGGGGGTCAGTAGTCAAGTAAAGTGTTTAAGGGGGGACAAGGCGTCATTTTCATACAATATTATGTTTATTGCAATCACAGCACATAGTTTCTTTGAATACAAGCAAGTGATATACCAAAATGTTCGGTATGATGAGCTTTTTTCAATTTTTTTTTTCATATTTGTCTCGGATCATATCGACCTCCGGTATGCTAATTAGCAGGGGTCAAAGGTCACGCCACCAAGAAAATCAGAAATTCAAAATGACAATTTTGCCCCCCCCCCCATTTATCTCAAAAATAGAAAGTTATTTGAACATACTTTGTTTACTGTTTACTATGGCCAGGATCTGTGATCCTATGAGAGCGTTTACCGAAATTATATTCCGTGTTGCTATGGCAACCGTTTCTTACGCCATTTTTGCTGCTGGTGGCGTACAAAAATCAATGTAAATAAAAAACTAAGGGTTTTATACTAAATCCTCCCATAGGATCATAGTATGTACACTAAACTAGTTTTGTGCCAAATTTGAAGTCAATAGGTCAAACCGTTTTTGAGATAAGTGGGGGGTCAAGTTTGCAACCTTCGAAAAATGACAAAAAAGATATAGGCCAATAAAGGTCCAGACGCGTTTAATTGTTAATTAATCAATTGATATTTAGGAAAGCTTTGAAAAGCGCCGTAATGCAGGCGTCATCTTGGTGGACCTTACTGCAGCATACGACACCGTGTGGCACCAGGGCCTGACACTCAAGCTTCTCAGGACCATCCCGGATCGTCACCTTGTACAATTC
This sequence comes from Ophioderma brevispina, assembly GCA_023653785.1. NCBI lineage: Eukaryota > Metazoa > Echinodermata > Ophiuroidea > Amphilepidida > Ophiodermatidae > Ophioderma > Ophioderma brevispina. The sequence goes on along the minus strand of JAMKCH010004977.1, from coordinate 24,829 downwards.
ATATGTAACATGCTTGCACACCGTAGCTTTATTCTCAAGACCAGTGATGGGCAGAGTAGTCGTCTGCGCCGTCTGAGGAACGGAGTACCACAAGGATCTGTACTGGCTCCTATGCTGTTCAACTTGTATATCAGCGATCTACCTCAAACAACATCTAGACAATATGGCTACGCCGACGATCTTGCCCTCTTCCACTCGGACAGCAGCTGGACAGAAGTAGAAAGCACACTTACTACAGACATGGCCCTACTTGCAGCATATCTCAAGACATGGAGACTGAAGCTGAGCGAAGCCAAGACCATCGCTACTGCCTTCCACCTCAACACCAAAGAGGCTCATCGCCAGCTTAAAGTCAACCTCAATGGAGCGCCTCTACCATACACTCCTACACCAACCTACTTGGGAGTGAAGCTTGACCGGCAGCTTACCTACCGGCAGCACCTCGAGTCCGTAAGCGCCAAGGTATCTTCGAGGAATAACCTCCTGTGCCGACTTGCTGGATCTTCATGGGGTGCCAGCCCAACGACCCTACGCACCTCTGCCTTGGCTCTGGTCTACAGCGCTGCTGAATATGCCACACCAGCATGGTGCAACAGCGCTCCACAAAGAAGCTGGACACAGTACTCAACGTACTTGAGAACCATCACTTTGCTGTGGCCTGGCCTGCCTCCGTTCTACTCAAATAATTATGTACTACCCATAGTCATGATATTTGAGAACCAATGTTCTCTTGTTTGAAATCCCGGTTGAAATCCTGTGTTGCAAATCTGCGATTTCTGCTTCGAATCGCATACTTGCAAGGATTTAGCACCTTTGTTGTGCTTGTGGTGTGCGCACACTTGCAGCGTCCGGAGGGATACGTCCGGTGGGATGCTGCTGAGATGATGCCTGCGTCCGGAATGGCCGGACTGTTGCAGGTTCTGATGCGAGTCTGCGAGGTACGCAGGTATTTCACATACTCACAGGAACCTGGGCTTTATCTTGTTGGATGCCATTGTTATTTGGTTCCTCCATCTGTACGAATGCTTGCTTGGATTAAATTATCCTACGCACAACTGATGCGTCCATGCCAGTTTGGTGTCCTTTCCATTCTTTTGGTCTGGAGCTAATTACTGTTTGAGATTATTCGCATTGCTCTTTTTTGTAATTTAAATATTTTCTCAAGGTGCATTTTATTAGCAGTGCCCAAGCAAGAATACCGTAATTGATATATGGAAGTATTAATGTACAATACAGAGAACGGAGTATTCGTTCTGGAATAAAGTGCTTTAGTTTGTTCAATATACCAATACCTCTAGAAATATTTTGTAGTTTCCAATATTGTCATGTCCAGCACTTTTGTTTTGATTAAAGTTACGCACTATCTTATTTATTTGTTTCAGTTAATATTGGATTCATTCATATTACTACTACCCGGTTCAGTCAAATACTCGTGATAATCCTTGTTCTTGAATGCTTGATGCTAATTTAGGTCCAATATTAACGAAAAAAATTATTGAATTCATTAGATATTTTAATGAATTCAATCTTCCGTCTTGACGGCCAAGGATGCGGCTCTCGTCTATAAGGACACCATGTCGCCAGTGTCCGAGCTGTAATCTTCTGTGCTCCCTAGCCCAGCGAAGTCGAGCAACTCTGTGGTGAACGGTTAGGCGTGGACATTTGGTCATTCGTCTTGCTCGGTAACCATGTTAAAGCAATCTTCGATTTACAGTTTGGCGGGAACCTTTGACTCCATAGTATCTTCTCCACAAACGACGAAGACGGCTCGTAGGCATTTTCCAGTCTCTACGGCACAGATTAAGCAGTCGGCGATCATCTCGTCTGGTAGTCAATCGTGGTCATCCTGGAGATTTCCGTGGCCTCTAATGACCCACCTCTCGATGATTTCTCTGAGGAATTTATAGACCGTACACTGCGATATCAGCGACATTGTTTGATATCCCGAGGAAATCAGCGACAGCGGCTTGTTTGTACCCTTCCCGTTGGAGTGCAAGCACTCTTCGGCGTACCGACAACGCCGTTGGATGAGGCTCTTCAAAAATGTGTTGTCATTGCTTTAAAAAATAAAAATTTTAAATCAATAAAACAATTCTTAATGCAAGTATTTAATTACGTGATATTCTGCAATTATTCTGTTAAATTCCATGTTATTATGCTGGCCTAGATCTGTCACTCACACAAGGTTATGAGAAAACATAATATCAGCATATTGGGAATAAGTTTTATCACGCTACCAACCTATTATGCCAAACTTGTTTTACGTATGCACTAGGGAAAGTGGTTCGTACATTGAGCTATTCAGTAGATGTTTTTTTAAAAAAAAGTATAATTGAAATGTGATCATAACTTCCTTATCTCTGTCAATATTGGTCTTGGACATATTAAAATACACAAAATGATGTAACGATGGTCAAATCTTTAAAAATATAAAATAATAAAATCTTTAAAAAATAATCTTTTGCAGACAAATGTCATTATGTCTAGATAGCTTGTTCAAGGCGCTCTAACAAACTTCCGTCATCGGTTCACACTACTAATGTTACAGATCATACATGTATTATAGTCTGATTTTTTATTCCTGTCAGTAAACGCATATTGTCGATGGTAAGAATGCATTTGGAGGGGGATGTGTTGAGATAAAAAACTAACAGCTGAAATACTCAACTTTGTTCAACAGAATATGATGCTTTAACCCTCGTCTACCTGAGCCATTTTTTGTAACAAAACTCCCGAAGGGGGGGGTGGTTACCACCCCCCCCCCTGTGATTTTCGTTACTGAACACCCGATTCCTGTAAATTTGGTACCAAAGGATAGCTTAGAGTTTCTTCTTTCCATTGGTACCAAAATAAGTACTAACATCCCCATAAAAAAAAAAAAAAAAAAAAACTTCCTTATCTCTGTCAATATTGGTCTTGGACATATTAAAATACACAAAATGATGTAACGATGGTCAAATCTTTAAAAATATAAAATAATAAAATCTTTAAAAAATAATCTTTTGCAGACAAATGCCATTAGGTCTAGATAGCCTTGTTCAAGGCGCTCTAACAAACTTCCGTCATCGGTTAACACTACTAATGTTACAGATCATACATGTATTATAGTCTGATTTTTTATTCCTGTCAGTAAATGAATATTGTCGATGGTAAGAATGCATTTGGAGGGGGATGTGTTGAGATAAAAAACTAACAGCTGAAATACTCAACTTTGTTCAACAGAATATGATGCTTTAACCCAGTTTACATGAACTTTTTTGTATCGAATATGTAAAGGCTTCCTACCAGATTCAATTGAAAAGATTGTCGTAAAGTGTGAGACACGGTATTGATTCCTTTGTTTGCCTTCAATCAAAGAACGGATAAAGTGTCATGAACATCGAGGCTGGGTGAAGATGAGGATTAGGCCACGTAAATATTGTAGTTTGTTATGAGAGTGACCAAAACTCTAAACTACTTAAATGATTGAACCAAGCTGTCAAATATTATTTCTGGAACAAGATAAATAAATGTAAACGTGTCAGATTTTCTAGTATGTCTTAGTGACGTAAAAGAACTTTGGTGAGTAATAATCACTTACTCGTATCATTTTCTTATGTTGAATGCTTCAGAGTTTGTTGAAGTTTGATGTTTAGAATTTATTCAGTGCATTTGCTTTGTAATATTTTCTTCGTGAGAAAAGGGACATTTTTTTAATTATGGCCTTAATCTTATCCAGTATCGTTACATGGAATTTCTATTATACTAATTGGGTAAAGTATACAACCTCTTAGAACGAATGGAATCGTCGACACGCAAAGAATTCATTATATGAAACACCTAATTTGAGGTCTCCAATTTCACCTGGCCTTTGTCCCATGCTTCCACTAGCAAGTTCAATAAGTTCAACTCAGCCAAAGCGCCTTGTTCAATCTGTAAGGTCATTTCTCGCATTTGCAAGAAATTTATAAGAGTTTTATGCAGTGAAGATTAAAACCACAAAGCAATTAATCAAGGCTGTCGCCCTGAGTCGCACAACCACTGCATCTGACTACAACAGGTATCAAATTTGTGGTTTTATACCTAGACTGTTAGGCTCCCTTATTTCTCTAGACAGGGTATCCCCTTCAATGCTAAAACCTGCAAACACAATGTTCAAAATAATGTTAATAATACAATAGAGTGTGAAAAATAAATAGAAAATGTGTCGGTTCCTAGCAGATAGCATGGATCAAGGCTATTGTATAAACAAAGATAAAACATATTCTGTACCGTCATGAAATTTTAAAAAGTTTAATTTTTAAGATTTTATTTTATTGTCTTCCTGGCCAAAAAATAAAATTTTAAGATTTTATTGTCTTAGATTTTAAGGTGTCACATTTTAAAGAAATATCATAAAAAAAACCTGACATTCCAACATTTTTGAAATCGTTCAAATTTTAATTTTGTTGATTTTTATAATCCTTAGACAAAATATATAGAACCGGTGCGCCCATTTATGACGTGCATATTAACCACAGCCTTTGGTTATTAAAGAAAATCTTAGTTACAAGTGATATCACTTGTAACTAAATCTTAGAGTCCCAGTTTCGTGAAATGACCCATATACCAAAATAGTGGAATGTCGGGAGTGTCGATGTTTTTCCTTTAAAATTATAAATATACCAATTTTATTCGTTTTTCTTTTAATCCTTGAATCGTTTCTCTTCTACAACGAATTACAAATATTGACAAAGTAACCTGCAACACATTGTAACATATAATGCTCCATTAAACTTACTAAGGCCACATGATTTAGATAATGCAAACATATCCTTGATTACATTTAGTGTTATCACATGATGAGAAAAAGACCAAATAGTGAAACACAGAAATAAGCTCTAGACATGATTATTTCACAGAATCACGGTAGTGCAAGAAATTTAAATAAAATAGTGGTTTGACCTCAAAATATTTGCAACAGAAACAATGTTGGCGTTTTTATACATAGAAATGATGAGAGAATAACATATCAAAAGTCTAGATGCATATAAATTGTGGTGAACATGCATTTACAGGGAGGCAAGGTTTGAATGGGGGAAATAAAAAGTAGGTAAATTGTACTGAAATCTGTACCGACATTTTGGCCATAATTTAAAGATAAGTATCCATTCTTTTCAAAATGGTCCCAAATTCTTTATATAGTCTCAAAGGACCAGAAAATATACTCATATCACCATTTGATCGCGTAATTAGAGATCAACATGTAACAATTGTCTAATTATCCTATGGATTTCTTACATTGTCTTTGGCTAAAGAAATGCCTTGAAAGTGAAAACAAAAGGCAATTTTCATTTGCTAAATTTCAATATAAAACATAGGCTGAATTTAGTATTTGCTCCTATAGGAAATTAGAAATTTCACAATTTTTTTCTCAGCCTAATCCTTTTCACATGAAGACATTTTTGATAGAGAGCTTTACATTATTGCAAAAATCCGAATTTTCAATTTTTTTAGGGACAGCTGTTATGTTAAATCTCTCATTGCACCTTTCATATTTACCATCTAATTTACCTACTAAAATGTCAAATGCAGAGCCAATACTATGCATTTCTGTTATAGGATATGACCAGACAGATAATTTGAGACTATACTATATAGATTCGTCAAAACCGGAGCACTTAGCAAGAATGACCCCAGGATGACATTGATCCGTTATGACCCTATAATCCTGAAACTGACCGTAGACCTGGCAAACTAGACCTTTTTTAATCCTCATTACCAGATGATTAAGTTGGTGCAGCTTTCACAACTATTAGACCTGCTTTAATTTGACTCCTGTACAAAACTTTCCCCCTTTTTTACATTGTTGATTTTTCTAGAATGTTGACCCATTATTCTGTGACATAAAAATTGTATCTGTTACATTTTTAGGTCAAAACAACTTTCTAAAACTAGATGGGCGACGGGACACTCAGTCACAATGATACTGTATTTTATCAGAGGAGAAGCCATCCCGATTGGTGGGTAAATAGGCTCCAAAGACGACTGATTTTGCATGATTTTTCATGAAAATGTCCTTATTCCCCCCCCCCCCACTTCGCTACTATTGCCTACGCATTCTTCATACTGGGGACCAGACGGTTTTGTACCAGAAGCCAATTTGAATATAATTGTCAAGAAAACATGTGCTTATGGGAACGGAAAACATGAAGTCTCATTTTTTTAAACAAAGGCGATTACGTGAACGTGAGCACGTCACAATTTAAGTCGTTCCAAGTTACGTTGAAATCAAACCCGAGTTTTTGCAAGTTTGATTTCAGTGGTTACTCTTAGTTTGTCTGTTTCCTTGCTTATTTGATTCCTTGTTTATTTGTTTGTTTGTTTCTTTCTGTTTTGTTGTTGATGATTGTTGAAATTGATATGGCAAATTCTCAAAACAACGAAAAGCAACAGAGAGGAAGATATTTATAGTTCAAAGACATTTTTTCCAACTTTTCATGTTGAACCTGCTTCAATAATCTTTTACCATTTTGAATGGGGCAATTTACTCCATGGGATCAAAGAGAGAAAGATGCTTGCATAAGGACATTGGTTACGCATATCGGCGAAGTAACTGATTTCTGAGCAGTAATTTATTATTGTCTAATTATACCTTTCAATACTATGGGGTATGTCAAGTGCAACAGTTGCACATTTGATTGAAAATGAAGAAAATGTCATCACAATTTCTTTTCCTAAATATCAGTGACCAGTAGATGTACATCATGCTGCATTGACTCGAGCAAATAACAGCACTGTTGATATCCAGCAAATTCGCTCGGTATGCAGACCATAAAGCACTTTTTATATGGAAGTATAGAGCCATTGTTATTACCCACACAGTTGAAACAGATTTCAGGTGCTCATCACCCGATTAAGATTAAACTATTTTTTTCATGACGCAAAGCACAAGATACTTGTCCTCTTTCACGAATAAATAAACCTTAGGCTTCTACTGTGCGTTCAATTAACTTTGACCGTATATTTCATAATTTTTCCGAAAAGGAAACAAAGATGAACAACAAATCATGAAAGAAAGTTGTTTGGCAGACTGTGACCTAACATATTTGTGCAGGAACAAAACTTAACTTACAGTAACTTGCCACGTAACCCCATTTCTATTCAATCTACCGTGTTGTTAGCATAGGTCGCCAGACCCCCTTCTTTTGTATTTTTCTAAATACATGGTGGTAAATTGAATAGAAATGAGGTCCAGCAATACGTTCTGGATCTTGGTTCTGCACAAAGATGTTAGGTCACAGCTTACCAAGCAACATATCCACCATGAGTTTTGTTCAAAAAAAAAAAAAAAAAAAAAAAAGAGTGAAATTTCATACCTTAAAAAGAACACTTTTTGGGTCAAATTTGATCTTGATAATTGATAAAATGATATCATTTTATCATTTGTTAAATTATCAAGAGTAAATTTGACCCAAAAAGTATACTTTGAAAGCTGTGAAATTTCACTCTTTTTAGAGTGGGCCCTGTAGTCACTCCAAAAGAGTGAAATTCACTCTTTTGCATTTAGAGAGTTGGTTCTGCACAAAGATGTTAGGTCACAGCTTACCAAGCAACATATCCACCATGAGTTTTGTTCACATTAGTTTCTTTTTTCAATAAATGATGAAATAAACAGTCAAAATTATTGAACTCACAGTGGAACCTCAAAGTTTATTTTAATCGCGAACGAGGCCAGCTCAATCCAAAATGGGTAAACATTTCATATAGGAGTACCAAGTATACACATGAGGTATTGCCATTTACTCAGTCCTGTGCTACTTAACAACATCATACAGAGCATGACGGAATCAATGGCAATACCTCATTTGCGTACTTGGGGCTTCTATGTGAAACGTCTACCCTAAACTGGGCGGGGATGACGAGTCTTTTACGCCTGACATCTTTTCAGCTGCATGGACAGTAACAATGGCTCTGTAGTTCCAAATAAACAAAGGGGAATCTGAAGTGCTTTGTCCGCTGAATACCAGTGGATTTACTTATCAATAACGCCACTATTTCCTTGAGTCAATGCAGCATATTCAGAAAAGAAATTGAGATGGCATTTTATTAATTTTCATGAAAATGTGCAACCTTTACTATTGCCATACCCAATAAATGGTAATTATAATATTTATTATTATTTATAGTGGGAAAGTGATTTACTTCTTCGAAGTATGTAATCAAAATGAACATGTTTTCTTTTGATCCCATGGCTAAATTTGGGGTAGACTTAACCTCGTTTTCTAAACCAGTGAACCAGATCAGACGAAAGCTGGACAAGATATACGATCCCCAAATAGAATATGTCATAAAACTTTTTACAATGAATTTTAGCTTCCAATTCAAGGGTTCCATCCTGGGGGAAACACCTGTGTAATATAAATTGTGTGATTTGTGTTAGTCTGTTTATCACACTGTTAGTTAAATGGTCCATTACGATCAAAAACACCTGCTGGCTTTTTAAAAATCAATAAACGCTACTCAATCGACTTCTTCGCAGATCTATATAAGCGTAGTTCATTTTTATGCACTTCAAAACTAGAGTAAACCGACAACATGGCAGAACGTAGGACACTAAACATATTGGGATCCCGAGGTAACTTGTCGGTCCCGGACTCCCTCGTTGCATCGACGTACCTTGATATAATAAAGGGACATTTCTTGATCCAAAGCCTCTTCCTCCGACTTACCACAAATAAGATGGGATTTTTTAAATCAACTGAACCGCGAAAGATTTCACATATCAGGCGTCCTTAAAACATTGGGAGCCCTGATTTGTGCACTAATGTAAAGTTTTCCATAAAAAATATCCCCATTTGAAATGATTAAGCTGCGAAATATTTCTTTAGTACAAAAATTGAGAAATTTCTAATTTCCTATTGGAGCAAGTAGTAAATTCAGCCTACGTTTAATATTGCAATATAAGAAAATCAAAATCACCCTTTGTTTGCTTGAACATTTAAGAATTTCTGTAGTCAAATACAAGGTAAAAATAGAATTGCGCTGTTAATCTGTGTGAAATCAGTACATATGACAGAAATATGGATGCCCTGAAATATGTCGTTGCACCTAAGTACGTATACATAATCTTACAAATTCTATCTACTGGAAGAAATAAGCAATGTTGTATTGTGTATCTGTAAACGGATAGAAATTACGACACTATGGTGTATGAGGCACCGTGACACAAACACATGCTCATAGCATAATAATAACACACCATTAGAACCAACTGAAATTTTGGAAGTAACCTTTTACTCGGTGTTGGCTATTGAACTATACACAAAAAATGAGGTGAGGATCACGATATACCTTTAATATCACTCTTCACCATGAGTATTTTCCCTAGATGCCTTTGCAACATTAAAGCAATTTACGCTTTACTGCCCGCATGTAGTGGATTTGTCAAGGGGAATTCCCAGCAATCCTTTTGCGATATGACATACAATATGTGACGATGGACAATTGTATTTAAAGTGGGACTCCGGAGAGAAAAATTAAGAATGTTCATAGTAGATATGGGTGTATTGGACCAAACTGCGCTGTTAAAATGTTCATAACACTTCGTTTGAACTGTCAGCTGGGACTCAAAAGGTGCAAATAACTGTAAAAAAGTTAGTTCATTTTTAACTGGTGTAAGTCCCAGCTGCCAGTTAAAACGCCATTTTTAATGAAGGCTGAGCATCAGATGATATGGTTGTGAAGAAATTCTACATTATAACTGGGGACGAAATAGATCGATATGACAGCACGAACAAACTTTTACCGGACACTCAACAACATTATAAAGGAGTAGGTTTACCGGCGGGCACCGCAACTCCACTACGATACACGCGCCAAAGAATCCTCAAACCACCAACAAAGCGAGGCACGGCGTATTAATTACGACGTCACGCCAGGCATAATGCATGTCGTGTGATCTATTCCAACCAATTGCTGCACGTGGTCGTGCATGCACAATCAGGGAAAACCTGGAAAGAGCAATGCGCTGTGACACGAGGTTCTGATAGCCCATGTGAAGTGAATTAATAATACGGAATATCCGAACTAGCAAAACGATAAAAATGGAACGATGTCATGGATGGTAGATGTTTTGAAGGATTGTGGTTTTAGCCTTGTGCACATTAGTACCGTCAAGAGCACTAAAGACGATGTCAAAACTAAACCACCGGCATTTTCGCTCATATGGACTTTGATATTTTGCAACACAAATTGTACTAAGTTTCTTCGAAATTATTCTGAACAAAATGAGAACGATATGTAATTTGAGAATTTGTCCCAGAGCCAAGCTTTCTGTGCGTTGGAATAACGTTATCCAAGTGACCCAACCAAGGTTAATTATATTAACACTTAAGTGCATAGGGGGGTCCATGTGGGCCCAAGATTTCGTTTTTCGCGCGCCATGTTTTAACGCTAAATTATTTTTGTCCAAGATTTTATGTAATTGCCTAAATATCAGTGCGCATATTTTGGTGGAAAAAAATCAAATCGGTCATGGCGTTTTATACTCATTAGCATAAAAAAGCAGTTTGGGGGCGCTTCTCAAAATTTGTTTTGCCCATAAAATCGCACCGGAATAACTTTGAATTTTTATTTCAGCAATGTAATTGTATTGATGTTCCACTATTATGAGCCAAATTTTATGGGAAAAGACCTTTTTTTTCATTTTTGGGCGGGAGAATTCGGTGCGCGTTTCAAAAATCGGTTTTTGGGCCGCCATTTTGAATCTGTACAACCGATTTTCATTTTTCTTCCTGTTATGTAGTCATGTTGTGGTTTTCAGAGGGGGTCCCCCCTATGCACCAACGGGAGTGCATAAGGCCTTATGCACTTAAGTGTGAAGCAGCGGCGCGCTTTTCAATATGATCTAATGATGTTGTTAAGAACTTTGTTTTGGACAGTGACGTCGCATCGTATTTTGCTGTTCTCACAGCGGAATACTTGCAACTTAAAAAAGGGACAAATGACGATACCTACGATTACCGAACAAAAATATTAATTTCTTCACAACCCGATATCAGCTGATGTTCATACTTTCTGGTTTGGTACAATACACCCATATATACTATGCACCTTCTTATTTCTCTCTCTCTCTCTCATCATACAATGTTAGTAATGAATTTTTCATAAGGGTTAGAATAAGTGTTAGGATTAAGTTTAGGCTTATGATGATTTGCACATAATAACCACTTACTATACGAAAAAACGCCGAGAGAGGGAGTTTTAAAAATTGACCCAATATTACATGCCCCTTTATATCAAATGGCCTGTTCCAGAGATGTGTATTATAAAGACAACACTGTCATTTAATTAATTGTATGAAGAGAGAGATGTCCAACCTTTTATTCCCAATTGATATCTAATGGCCTGTCTAATCGCACGTGTATTATCTAGACAATATTGCCATAAAATTACCTCTGGTCAATTTAACTATATTCAAGTAATGGGCCATAAAAAATTTACAAAAACATAAAAACGGTAAAATATGTGATAACTGTCATCCTTTGTTTGTTTGTTTTGTTGTTTTGTTTTGTTTCACGTCCGCAACTAGTCACAAATGTCGATAATAATTCTATGGAAACAAAAAAATTTAAAATCCTTCTCAAATGATTGACATAGACAACGAGTTTTTTATTTGTTCTGTAAATTAGAACAAGACATTGTTTTCAAACATGCAAAAAATTGGGCAAAAAGATGGAAATTCCAATGAGCCTTGCACTTATATCAGACACTTCGAAAATGTATTTTATGTTGATATCTACTTCAAAAGATCTACATATAGTTAAAACAAAACCCACAGTCTTAGCAACGTGCACGATGATTTTTTTTACACATAAAGGGTTAAAGACACTATCAGTGATTTGCTAAATCAGAAAATCGAAAAAATCATCAAAAATCAGATTTTTGCTTGTATGTAACAAGTGTAGGTGTCCTAACATACCCTGCAAATGATAGGACCAGAAGCAACCTAATACAGACAAAATCGGACATTCTAGTCATTAGTGTCCGTTCGGACACTTACTACAACACGTAACTGAATGGAGATTCGTATCTTTGAACACTGCCGTTTTCTTCCCTTTCTGTCAATATTTCGGTTGAAAGATGTAACTTACGAGATTTCTACAGACTTACCCTTCACAAAAAAAAAAAAAAAAAAAACTCTGGTCAATTTAACTATATTCAAGTAATGGGCCATAAAAAATTTACAAAAACATAAAAACGGTAAAATATGTGATAACTGTCATCCTTTGTTTGTTTGTTTGTTTTGTTGTTTTGTTTTGTTTCACGTCCGCAACTAGTCACAAATGTCGATAATAATTCTATGGAAACAAGTAATTTTAAATCTAACAATTTTAAAATCCTTCTCAAATGATTGACATAGACAACGAGTTTTTTTATTTGTTCTGTAAATTAAGACAAGACATTGTTTTCAAACATGCAAAAAATTGGGCAAAAAGATGGAAATTCCAATGAGCCTTGCACTTATATCAGACACTTCGAAAATGTATTTTATGTTGATATCTACTTCAAAAGATCTACATATAGTTAAAACAAAACCCACAGTCTTAGCAACGTGCACGATGATTTTTTTTACACATAAAGGGTTAACTATTTACTAACCATTGTTTACTTACGTGTAATGTTCAGCTATGGTTCTTTGGCTATGGTTCTTTGATTTTTAAAAATATAATTCTCAGTTGACTTACGTTAGTGCACACTGGAACCGCCCATTAACTCTTTGACGGCTTGGACGATCTTATTTTATTTTTTCATGAAAAAGGCGCATTTAAAAGTCTAAAGACAATTAATACTAAAACCAACGAAAAAATCTCATGCGTAAAGCGGTCAGCGCGAAAACAAATTTTCGGTGTCCATAGTCCCCCGCTCCCGTCATTTAAGTATTATTCTTGCACTATGATACACACATTTGAACGAGAACAGAAGAACGCGTCGTTTCCCTCAACTCAAGTTTTGGAGATCAGCTTTTTATGCTAGGAAATCTGTTAAACCATAAAAAAACAAAGACGATCATTTTAAGAACTAATATAAGAAAAACTCAGATGATCTGGTCTGAGAGTGACGATGGTCGATCGTCTCATAAATAAGAGAAACCGGATGCCCCAACCATAGTTATACATTGTTGGTATCTACTAAATGTGACATTTTACTTTATTCACCAACTCTGGCTGGAATAAAGAACGTGATCGAACTTGTAACTCTAACACGACATACTTCTACAAGTCCATTCACATAATTTCACTCAATTGCCGGCTCTTACTTTTAGTTTAACCCTCGTCTACCTTGCTAAAACCCCCTTTTTGGGGGCCAAATTATTTAATGTAATTGTCAATTGACATGTTGCACTCCTTTTCATCCAAAAACAAACATCAACCGGGGTATAGGTAAGATACAGGGTGATCCCAAAGTGATGGATAGGGGGCCCTTCGGGAGAGAAGTACAAACATGCCTAGCACAACACAGGAATATCATAGAAACTTGATTTGGTACCAATAGATAGCCATGGTCCTCCTCTTTCCATTGATAGCATTACGTCACAATGACGTCATAAAGTTCACATGTCAGCAAAACTGTCAATTTCCATTGACATACATAGGGGAAAATTCAAATTTTCACCATAAAGGTTAGAAATATCAGATTTTCATGCGGTTTTTGACTCTATTTGATGGGAAATGATTAGTTGTATATAATGAGAGCATTTAGTGCTAATAAGATGTTTGAGTCGCTTAAATTACGAAATATACATTTTCCACCCTATATTCAGTATTTTTTGGACTTTCCTCAACATATGACGTCATAGTGACGTCATAATAGGGATGTTGGTACTTATTTTGGTACCAATGGAAAGAAGAAACTCTAAGCTATCCTTTGGTACCAAATTTACAGGAATCGGATGTTCAGGAACGAAAATCACAGGGGGTGGTAACCACCCCCCCCCCCCTTCCGGAGTTTTGTTACAAAAATGGCTCAGGTAGATGAGGGTTAAAGGGAATGGGAAAATATTCTAACGATGCAGATTGTCTCCAATTGCGCTTGATAGATTTTGAAACACCTACCAAGAACATCATCTAAGATTTTTATAGCAAAACTGTCGGAAAAACTACACTAATCTAGGTTTGAAACCGCTTGCGGACTTATTATTTTGTTTTTGAAAGAGAAAATAACACAAACAAAGAGAAAATAACAACAAAAATCCCAACACAACAAAATAGAAGAAAATAAAAAATTTGATTCTACACGCAATTTTTATAATAAATGCAATTGTATCAATGTGCGCGTGTATCAATATGTAATGATTATCACAAGTATTTATTCAGAAAACTCAGTTATACGTTAACCATCGTCTACCTGAGCCATTTTTGTAATACAACTCCAAAATGATTTCGTTACCGAACATCCGTTTCCTATACATTTGGTACCACATGATAGCTTGGAGTTTCTTCTTTCCATTGGTATCAAAATAAATACCAACTTTCAAATTATGTCGTCACTATGACGTCATAAGTTGAGGAAAGTATGCAATAACTTGATATAAGGTGGATTGAGATTTCGCACACACATTATTTAAGAAATAAAGGGTTTGCATGTGTAATTTATGGGTGAATAATGTGTCCGAGGTCAGAAAAACTAAATAATGGGCGAGGCGCAGCCGAGCCCATTATTTGAAAGTTTTTCTGGCCGAGGATGCATTATGAGACCATAAATGACACTGCAAACCCTTTATTTCTATTCTATTACCTAAAACAGCTTCATTTAATAAGAAAATGCATTGGCGACCCATTATTGCAGAATAATGGGCAGTAAACTGACCAATCAGAATGCTGCATTTTCAATAATGGGCAGCAGAGGTAATTGAATATAGCACTAAAACGCTCTGAATATATAAAACTAGTCATTTCCCATTAAGTAGAGCCAAAAACCGCGTGACAATCGGATATTCCTAACTCTTTTGGTGAAAAATGATTTTTCTCTAATCTACACTGTGTACTATGGGCCTATGGAAATGGACAGTTTTGCCGACATGCACACTTTTTGACATTATTCAGACGTAATTCTAGACATTTTGGTATCAATGGAAAGAGCTATCTATTTGTACTAAAACCAAGTGTCTGTGATAGTCCTGTGTCGTGCTAGGCATTTTGGTGGGTTCTCTGGCGAGGTGGGGAGGTTGCCACACCAATCCATTACTGCAAGTTTGCATGAAAAGGAGCGTAAAATGTCAATTGACAATTACATTAAGTAATTTGGCACCAAACAATGCGGTTTTAGCTAGGCGATGGGAAAGGTATAGGAATATATGAAATTCATCGACCATTCCTAGTGTCCTTTTAATCAATCTAATGCATGGAGAGTCAACATGGAGTCATTGAAATAAATCTGGTAGCACCGGATATCTGAGAGGTTTTTTTTCTTTCCATTGGTATCAAGAAAGTATCAACATCCCCATTATGACGTCACTATGACGTCATAAGTTCAGAGAGTATGAACAACTGGATATATGGTGGAAAATGATATTTTGCAATTTTACTGACTTAAAAACATTATTATAGCACTTAAATCCCTTGAATATATAAAACTAGTCATTTCCCATCAAGTAGAGCCAAAATCCGCGTGACAATCGGATATTCTAAATTTGTGGTGAAGAAGATGGACTTTCCCCTATTCCACACTGTGTAGTATGGAAATTGACGGTTTTGCTGACTTGCGAACTTTATGACGTCACTCTGACGTAATTCTAGGCAAAATAGTCCAATGCTCAAATTTGGTTGAAACCGGTGTCAAATCATTGCCCTGGTCATAATGAAGCAGAAAATCTATTTTAATTCTTTGGGTGACAGCGCTGTATACAATTTGACCATTTTGCCAAAAAAAAAAAAAAAAAAAAGTAGAGCCAAAAACCGCGTGACAATCGGATATTCCTAACTCTTTTGGTGAAAAATGATTTTTCTCTAATCTACACTGTGTACTATGGGCCTATGGAAATGGACAGTTTTGCCGACATGCACACTTTATGACATTATTCAGACGTAATTCTAGACATTTTGGTATCAATGGAAAGAGCTATCTATTGGTACTAAAACCAAGTGTCTGTGATAGTCCTGTGTCGTGCTAGGCATTTTGGTGGGTTCTCTGGCGAGGTGGGGAGGTTGCCACACCAATCCATTACTGCAAGTTTGCATGAAAAGGAGCGTAAAATGTCAATTGACAATTACATTAAGTAATTTGGCACCAAACAATGCGGTTTTAGTTAGGCGATGGGAAAGGTATAGGAATATATGAAATTCATTCCTAGTGTCCTTTTAACCAATCTAATGCATGGAGAGTCAACATGGAGTCATTGAAATAGTCCAACATATTGTTTCTAGTACGAGTACAAAACGAGTACTTCAATTTTAATTCAATCACGATTACTACGAGAACGAGCACATGTTGTTATAAACTACCATGAGTGAAACGGTAGACCTCTGTTGGGTAAAGCGGTATGGTACAAGGTGAGATGCTACTAAATCCAAATGGATTGACGTTCCCTCCGAAGGACGAGGTGGTTGCATCGCTCGTTCACCCGGGAATTCCATATGCACAACAACAACAACAACATGGTTATTGAATATACTTTAACCCTCGTCTACCTGCGCAATCTTTTGTAACAACATTCCCGAAGGAGGGTGGTTACCCCCTGTGATTTTCGTTATTGAACATTCGATTCCTATAAATCTGGTAGCACCGGATATCTGAGAGGTTTTTTTTCTTTCCATTGGTATCAAGAAAGTATCAACATCCCCATTATGACGTCACTATGACGTCATAAGTTCAGAGAGTATGAACAACTGGATATATGGTGGAAAATGATATTTTGCAATTTTACTGACTTAAAAACAATTTTATAGCACTTAAATCCCCTGAATATATAAAACTAGTCATTTCCCATCAAGTAGAGCCAAAATCCGCGTGATAATCGGATATTTCTAAATTTGTGGTGAAGAAGATGGACTTTCCCCTATTCCACACTGTGTAGTATGGAAATTGACGGTTTTGCTGACTTGCGAACTTTATGACGTCACTCTGACGTAATTCTAGGCAAAATAGTCCAATGCTCAAATTTGGTTGAAACCGGTGTCAAATCATTGCCCTGGTCATAATGAAGCAGAAAATCTATTTTAATTCTTTGGGTGACAGCGCTGTATACAATTTGACCATTTTGCCAAAAAAAAAAAAAAAAAAAAGTAGAGCCAAAAACCGCGTGACAATCGGATATTCCTAACTCTTTTGGTGAAAAATGATTTTTCTCTAATCTACACTGTGTACTATGGGCCTATGGAAATGGACAGTTTTGCCGACATGCACACTTTATGACATTATTCAGACGTAATTCTAGACATTTTGGTATCAATGGAAAGAGCTATCTATTGGTACTAAAACCAAGTGTCTGTGATAGTCCTGTGTCGTGCTAGGCATTTTGGTGGGTTCTCTGGCGAGGTGGGGAGGTTGCCACACCAATCCATTACTGCAAGTTTGCATGAAAAGGAGCGTAAAATGTCAATTGACAATTACATTAAGTAATTTGGCACCAAACAATGCGGTTTTAGTTAGGCGATGGGAAAGGTATAGGAATATATGAAATTCATTCCTAGTGTCCTTTTAACCAATCTAATGCATGGAGAGTCAACATGGAGTCATTGAAATAGTCCAACATATTGTTTCTAGTACGAGTACAAAACGAGTACTTCAATTTTAATTCAATCACGATTACTACGAGAACGAGCACATGTTGTTATAAACTACCATGAGTGAAACGGTAGACCTCTGTTGGGTAAAGCGGTATGGTACAAGGTGAGATGCTACTAAATCCAAATGGATTGACGTTCCCTCCGAAGGACGAGGTGGTTGCATCGCTCGTTCACCCGGGAATTCCATATGCACAACAACAACAACAACATGGTTATTGAATATACTTTAACCCTCGTCTACCTGCGCAATCTTTTGTAACAACATTCCCGAAGGAGGGTGGTTACCCCCTGTGATTTTCGTTATTGAACATTCGATTCCTATAAATCTGGTAGCACCGGATATCTGAGAGGTTTTTTTTCTTTCCATTGGTATCAAGAAAGTATCAACATCCCCATTATGACGTCACTATGACGTCATAAGTTCAGAGAGTATGAACAACTGGATATATGGTGGAAAATGATATTTTGCAATTTTACTGACTTAAAAACAATTTTATAGCACTTAAATCCCCTGAATATATAAAACTAGTCATTTCCCATCAAGTAGAGCCAAAATCCGCGTGATAATCGGATATTCTAAATTTGTGGTGAAGAAGATGGACTTTCCCCTATTCCACACTGTGTAGTATGGAAATTGACGGTTTTGCTGACTTGCGAACTTTATGACGTCACTCTGACGTAATTCTATGCAAAATAGTCCAATGCTCAAATTTGGTTGAAACCGGTGTCAAATCATTGCCCTGGTCATAATGAAGCAGAAAATCTATTTTAATTCTTTGGGTGACAGCGCTGTATACAATTTGACCATTTTGCCCACTAATTACGAAACCAAATGCCAAACATTGTGAAATAAGACAAGACGAACAGTATATCGTTAGCCGTAAAACTAGCGAAATGTAGTATACGGGTCCCTTGGAAAAGTATTTCATAAAGATCCATGCTTGGTTCATTCTTGGCTAAGAACTTAACTCTTGGCTAAGAAATACAAAAACAACTTTCGCCTAATAAACCTGTCATACCTGCATCAGCAGTTATATCCAAACCCTGTTCACGATTACTATTTGCATGTTTCGGGAAAGATGAGATGAAGTGAAGAGAGGAAACAACAATTCTTTGCCCATGGGTAAGTTGAGTTAGCACGCATCATATTCACCACTATTTGTCATATGACAGACACGAATATGATACCTATTCTCGTGATAGATCTGTCGTCCCTTAGCACCTTACGAGCCATACGTATTCAAGCATATCGACTCTTGCAGCTTATTTGAAGATACATTAAAGAACTTAGGAAACATGTAAGTATTAATCCCTAAAGGAATCATCACAAAAATTATAAAGCATTTTTAAAACATTTTTAAATGTTTGGTAAATGCATCTTGAAATAATTTGATTGATGTTTTTTAAGTATTGATATTTGGTTTAAATATTTTAGCACATCTGAAACCCGATAAAAAGTGTTTAATGACATTCTATAAAACGTTTTTAAAATAAGTTAAGCACATTTCTGCGTTTGTGTAGTGTTGGGTGTGAAGCTTAGAAACGTCTTTGTCTAATTCCAAGTATTAATTAAAATTCAATTAAAACATAGAAACTAGCAATAGAGCTTTATGATAGTACATAGCAAAATTTTAAAAATCAGATTATAATTTTGAAAGAAACAAAATACGTGGGCTTAACAACGAACCCATGTTACGATTTTTCGTGATCGACTCTTTTACTGAATGGAATTGTTGCTGTGTTGATACTCAGACTGACATAAGATTTGAATACAACGTTCGTACTTTTTTATGTAAATTTAAAAGTGCAGTGCCAAATCATTCATCAATTACAAATTATATTTGAACATAAAGTAAAGCTGTTGTACGAGTGAAAGTAAAGCATTACATTAAGATTATATTCAAACATTAAAATAAAAAGGGCAACAATTTCAGAGAGCTCCTGGGTGTCAAAACACGTTTTGTTTGATTCTTAGCTGACGTGCGTACCTCGGAATACTAATAGCGCGTCTTAAAGTAAGGTTTGATGTTTCGAAATATTGTCTGAATTTCCCTCCCGTGCTCATTTCCACCTGGCAAATGAAGTTAAGAACAGTTACTTAAGATGTTCTTAATGTAAATAATTAAATACATTGCCTTATGTACACAAACAAGATCACATCGGCTTATTGCTCTCAAATGACAGTTATGTGATATTTGTTTGTCATATACTTGTCAACATCTTAGGAAATCTCAAATAGCAATCAAATCAAACAAAATAAATAAAAAAAAAAAATAAAATTTCAAAGGAAGGACAAATAAGTACTATTGTCTTTGTAAAGCTGGCATTTGAAACAGGATGCAGAATTCATAAGTTGCTCTGGCTTAATTAATACGTTTCAGGTTTCAGAAGTCCCTACATACAGGAAAACATAATGCATATTCAAAATGTCAATATTATCTTCAATGATTTGCAAAATGTTAAACTTACTCGGTTATTACTCATATTCAACTTTTCCCAAAGTAACGTTGTAAATAACACCCTTTAGCAAGTACAGACGAACATTCTTAACGATTACTGACAACACTTGTCAGAATCGAGTACATTTGTATAGCTTCAAACTGCTCCCGACAAATGCTCGTTAGCATAAATAAGGCAATAAACATCTTTCAAAAAGCATAAATAACCGATGTGCTCAACGACACTGTAATCTAAGTACAAGGTTGGTGATTAATTGTTCGAATTGTTAGATTAGCTAATTAGTAGAAATAATTGATAATGAGCATTTATGAATAAACTGGATGGGATTACATTATTCATTAGGTTATAATGTACAAAATCTCGAAATTTACATAAATTTGCATAAATTAATATTCACAAAGGAAGGAGCTAGGGGGAAACGAGATATCGCCCTAACTCCCTATTGATTGAATAACAAAAGGCAATTCCCCCCAACCACCTACATAAGGTAGTAAAAAGTAATATAATAATTCGTTCCGGAATGAATATACCTATCTTAATACATTAGTCCCAAGTTCGTTGAATTCATAGGTTCAATAAAAATGGGAGTATAGATGATATCGGAGGGGTAGAAATACTCGCTGCGGGAGAAAAGTTGCCACATTTCGGCTGGGTATATTAGTTCTGGCATTAAACTATTC
Source organism: Ophioderma brevispina (assembly GCA_023653785.1). Lineage (NCBI taxonomy): Eukaryota > Metazoa > Echinodermata > Ophiuroidea > Amphilepidida > Ophiodermatidae > Ophioderma > Ophioderma brevispina. The sequence continues at coordinate 3,942 of JAMKCH010004977.1, read as the reverse complement.
ATTTCGTCAAACGTGCTTGCGTTTTGACATTTGGCAGAATAAACAATCTAATAGAGTGATATTAGTATTTCTTACCGTCAGCATGTTTGGATTGATTCAATAGCCAAAACGCATCACAGAATTTGACGAAAATCTGACATTTTACCAGTTCATTCACATTGCAAAATACAATTCGATTTGTACCATAGTCTGATTTTGATAAAGCAGATGTGAACATATCTTATCCTAGTAAATGTTGAAAAAAAGGATTGAGCAGATCTTCTCCTATTTACACAGCTTAAGATGTACGAGTTTTATATCGAGGCCATGTCTCTTTAAGCGTTCGTGATGGGAGCCCTTGGATTCCAAAAAGCCGGGATATAACGTGGTATCAATCGATCGACAAAGGTGGAAAGTAATGAAGATTGTTATAGGTTAATGATGAAAATAATGATTAAACTATAAGTAAAATTAGGAAGGGTTTTAAGATGCATATTGATATTCGCCGCTGGGAATAAGAACTCTCTACGTTCACTCTAATGGGTAATTGTATAGGATGGTACAAACTGGCAGATAATACAAAATGATCTTCAGAATGATGACCCAAACGGGAGTATACCATAACAGAAGATATAAGATTTTAAAGACCCCCTAGTGAATAACAGTAATGAGATGAGTTATGGTTCAAACTTTGTAATTATAATAATAATGTTTGGTTATGTCTGCAGTTGCACGGTATGCGCGATTTGCAGAAACCAGAAACATATCGAGGGGAATACCATATAGAAACACCGTCAGCGCTTTTTCAAATATCATAGCAAATATAAAATTAAAGCACACTGCCGATTGTGTAACTTAAAATGCAATAATTGCGAATATTTTTTTCTAACAACAGACAATGTTTTCTGAAAAAAGAATAATTGGAAGCGATTGATTTCTAGGAATGGTTCAAGCTTTCTGAGGAATTTTACTGCAGTTTTGATTTTGGAATCAAAATTATAGGCAGTAGAAGATTTTTCCAAAAAAAAAAAAAAAAAAAACGAGGCCATGTCTCTTTAAGCGTTCGTGATGGGAGCCCTTGGATTCCAAAAAGCCGGGATATAACGTGGTATCAATCGATCGACAAAGGTGGAAAGTAATGAAGATTGTTATAGGTTAATGATGAAAATAATGATTAAACTATAAGTAAAATTAGGAAGGGTTTTAAGATGCATATTGATATTCGCCGCTGGGAATAAGAACTCTCTACGTTCACTCTAATGGGTAATTGTATGGGATGGTACAAACTGGCAGATAATACAAAATGATCTTCAGAATGATGACCCAAACGGGAGTATACCATAACAAAAGATATAAGATTTTAAAGACCCCCTAGTGAATAACAGTAATGAGATGAATTGGGCAAATGGATCATGAAAGCATCCCGTCCTTCGGAGGGGACGTTAAGCCGTCGGTCCCGTGTACAGAGAGTCACAACTGTACATGTACATCGCAGTCAGTGTCGAATAAGAGTAGGGTGTAAACCCCTGACTGTTCCCAATCCGCCCCAGCCTCAAATAGCGGGCCATGTTAGGAGCGTCCGTATCATGGATACACGCGGCCCCGGATCAGCACACTAGCTGAACAAATCCTGACACCACCACAAAGCCATTACCAATGACTTGTGGATACGAGCAAACAAAATGAGATGAGTTATGGTTCAAACTTTGTAATTATAATAATAATGTTTGGTTATGTCTGCAGTTGCACGGTATGCGCGATTTGCAGAAACCAGAAACATATCGAGGGGAATACCATATAGAAACACCGTCAGCGCTTTTTCAAATATCATAGCAAATATAAAATTAAAGCACACTGCCGATTGTGTAACTTAAAATGCAATAATTGCGAATATTTTTTTCTAACAACAGACAATGTTTTCTGAAAAAAGAATAATTGGAAGCGATTGATTTCTAGGAATGGTTCAAGCTTTCTGAGGAATTTTACTGCAGTTTTGATTTTGGAATCAAAATTATAGGCAGTAGAAGATTTTTCCACGGAAATTCGGAACAGTTTGGGGTTATTTACATGACTTACTTGACTTAGGAGCATAGAACCACTGGTTCCCTAGCTTTCCTATGAAGGTATTGCCTCCATTTTTGTCGTTTGGTTGCCAGTTGTTCCATTTCAGAGAGTGGAAGTTGAGAGTCTTTTTGGACTTGGCCAAACCACTTGAGACGACGACTGGACACCATATCTATTATTGTTCTTTTCATGTTAAGTTGGTTCCTTATTAGTTTAGTGGGTAGAAGGGGTCTCGTGCCCCCCCCCCCCCGAAATCAATTTCTAATCGATGTCTCTATAGCAGAAAAAACGCGTAGAAAACGATTAGCTATGTTAAAAAATTCAAAAATTGTCCCATCTACCATTTTTATGTAAATTTATGCAAATTAGGATCGTCATTACAGAAAAACCATATCTCAACAACAAGAAAACACAAAATGTTGTTCCTGAGGCATTGTAAACTCTTGTCGATCACATTTGTATTAATATCTTGCTTCGGATCCAAGGTGGCAGCCAACATGGCCGCTTCAACGATCTGTAAAATATAAAAACGATGTATACCTGTAATATTTAATTGTATAGTAAAATAATAATAATATAATTATAAATTTAAGTAAGAGGTGTATGTCTTTGACCACAAGAAACTCATTACTATCTTGTTTGTATGATATGCATTCTTAAAATTCAATGCAACGAATAATTTCTCCCTACCAAGAATATTTTGAACCCAGGAAAATTGCCTTATAACTGGATATGTCATCTCACAATAATAATAAAAGTCTAAATTAAAAATGAGATATATGAGTTTGACCATTATAAACACATAGCTTGCAATTTTGTTTGTTAAATTAAACAATTTAAACCTAAAAAAAATTGTCGTATATCTAGAAATAGCACACAGAAGGACTAATAAACTGCAAATTAAAATATGTCTAATATCATTAGTAACTCATAACTGCTATTTTTGTTCCAGTAGTATTTCTTAAATTCAAGGTGTGGGCTAATAAAGCCGCTTTCAAGATTTTTGAAATCGGTGATATTAGCCGCCATCTTCATTTTCAAATAAGTTACCCAAACAAAAATACCAGCTTTGGGTTTTAATTGGTCAAACGGGCCTATTCCTTGCTGGAAGCATTCCACAACATATTAGTATTTTACAAATATTACATGATATACATGAACATGGTGGAGGAAGGACGGAATTCGTTAGCATTACTATGTGCCAACACGTACGGCAATTCGGAAAATTAGCACTCTATATAAATAGCCAATAAACTGTGCATATGGTGTTTTTTGTCATGATACGGTAATTTTTCTGTCTGTGTGAAAAGTCATAACCATGGAGCGATTCCTATATGTTAAAGGTACAACGGGAAGTTTCGGAGCATCATTTATTGTGTCATATGTAGTGATTTCATATAGATAAGACCCCAATAGATTTCTTACCTTGTATTGGGATACAGAAATGCCTTGAAAATCAAAAGAAAAGGCGATTATGATTTCCCAAATTTCCATGAATTTAATATTTGCTCCTATAGTAAATTAGAAGTTTCACAATTTTTGTACCAAAGAAATAGTCTTAGCTCAATCCTTTCACATGGGGATATTTTTGATAGAAAGCTTTACCCTAGTGCAAAATCAGAATTTTCACATTTTTACGGACACCTGTTGGCAGATCAGGTCTTGGAAAGGCAAGATATGGTTCGACATGAGCCTGTTGACGTCAGGTTGGACTGGAGTGTAGCAGCGAGTCTATAAAAAGAGAGAGCGTGCTGTGTTGCAATGAGCGCAGTATTCTCGGGCCTCGTGAAGTCGCTACGCATGGCAGGACCCCAAATACAAGAGAATGAAACTAAACTTGAATAATAACATTCTAGAGATTTTTGAAATGGCGCGAAAATTGAATTTTCAAATGCATTT
>JAMKCH010004976.1:0-144894 GCA_023653785.1 Ophioderma brevispina | reverse complement strand
CCAGATTTGCATATGAGACTTTTGGAGAAATAGGTCTACCATGCATGTAAGTCAAAAGTGTTTTCAGCCATTAGTGTCTTCAAACATTGATTGCGAGAGAGACACTTTTGAGATAATATGTCTTAAATATATTTTCTACATTTGCATCTTAATTGCTAGGCCTAGGCCAATTCTAGATATATGAGAAACGGTTATATCGTGAAGTCCACAAAGTAGCTCAGAGTCCATGTCTTCGTCTAGTTTACGTGCCATATGATTGAAGACACTTCATGTTCTGAGCCACTTTTCGAGACATTCCAGATTGTAGTCTTCACTCTTAGAAACTCACTGAAAGACAAAGTGTCAATGTTGGGTCTTCAGATGAGTCCATTTAAAGGTGTCAATTTGACACGTTTGAGGTGTCAGATTAACACCTTTAGACACCTTTAGGATCTCAGATGACTTTAGGAGGGTGTCAGGTACACTAGATGACAGCTTAGGGTATCAATTACACCTTTAGGGTATCAGCCAGAAATTTGACACATTGGGAAAACTTTAGTGTCAAGCTCAGAATTACCCCCATTGGGGGTCTCAATGAGACCCAAAATTGTCATTCTGGCTTGACACCCTAAATGTGGTCTTCTGACATCCTAAAGGTGTTATTCTGACCCCAAGGGCACCTGACACCCAAGGTGCATCTACCACCCTAAGTGCCAGGTTTTATTCTGACACCTCATCGTTTCAAATTGACACCTTACATGCTCATCTAAAGACCCAATGGGACACCCGTAAAGTGTCATCTTTTATGAGTGTAGAACCATTTTGTCCTGTATGCATGTAGCACCCTGAGGTTTCTACATAACATTCATTTAAGGGTCATTGCGTGATGCCAACCTCGTCCCCGCCCCCCCACTTACCTAAAAAAATTTGAGATTGTTATTTCATCTGAACCGTTAGTCTTAGTAATCCATGTTTACCTAATATTACGTGCACATTCGGTCGTATCTGTAAAGACATTCGCAATTTTGGATTTTCTGTCCGTATTACAACGGACAGGAATTACCGCACAATGGCCTATGGACCGTGGGAAACACGGAATATGGCTCGTAACCCAAAACCGCAAGATCGCAACCAACTAAATTTTGTGATTAGCTTCGTCAAGGATCATCTATTGAAATATACTAAAACAGAAAGTGATGGAATCACGAAATGCAACCTTTAAATATTCCTATGGACCTTCTTCGTGGGTGTGCTCGCGTATTGTAAAAAACAGTTCTAACTTTTTTGGTTTTAAAATAGTTTTCATCTCTAAAGACTTTTCTTTCCGTTCTAACAAAAACTTTGAATGTATGTGAAGGGTTCTTGTTAGAGATTCCTTTGTTACGGTCTAAAAGAACCAGTTTGGGGTCCATATAGAACCAAAAGGGGTCTTTAGCATGATCGTGTTTGTAAAGCTTTAATTTAAGCACCCTTAATGTTAATAAAACACCCTTCGGATGTCCTTTGTATAGAACCTGGGCTAGATAAAACAGAAAGATTTTTCAGCCAGAAAAAATATTTTAAGAACATGGGTTAACACCGTCTTTCAACGGTTCACTTAGCTTCTTTACGTCCCCAAGAGGAGTTTAAAGGCCACCTAGACCTCTATGGTGTCTTCATACAGTCCAAGTTGCACTTTTTCCTAAGATGTTTTGCTTAGACCATGATCGAGAACGGTTTTAGCATGCATGTGACTTGAATCATTTTCCCTTCAGGACACGTGTTGTACTTTATATATGCAAGATACGATTTTACAGTAATAGGAATCTCAAATTGATTAAAGTTTCTAAAAGAGTCCATCAACGGTCAAATGTTCAACAACAGAACTTCTTCAGCCCTGTACAATTTCCAGTAAAAAAAAAACAAGATTTGGTTAAAAGGGCAATCTGAAGATCTTCTTCTTCCTTGGATTTATACCCATGACATTGACCTTGTGTGCGATATGATGTAGATAACTCAATCATGGGTTAAATCGATGTTCGACATATTTCATATACCACGTATTGTTTATACGCCCTCTTTATCAAATTCAAACTCCATGGAGCATGTGATTTTATCCCGTTTACATTCGCGGTCAAATGCATTTATGCCATCTCTTCTAATAATCATGTAGTTTCAGCGAACATATGACCTAACAAACAAGACTTCCAAGTTCCATGCTATCAGTGTTTGTTTGTCATTAAGTTGTACTATGCATTCGTGTTGCTACTTTGCATTAGTTAGTTTGATTATATTGATATGGAACTTTTTGCAAACAGTTCATGAATTTGATTGGCGCGCGATCGGGTTACGTTCTGATGTGACCAATTAAACATACGACTTAAATAAATTGCTCATGTTATCAGCATATTGGTTTGTCAGTTTTATATTAACAGCATTAATTCGTGTTGCTACTTTATACACCTAATCAGATAAATGTAACGCGTTTAAACAGATCACGAATTGGTCATACGAGTCGCGATAGCATCTATGCGGTTTATCATACTAAAAAGTTACAGGAGTATACGCTGCAAAAATTGTGTCTCGCCTGAGGACACTATTTTAAGACGCGACTTTGAAGCCACTTTTTACCCGTGTCCTTAGATAAGTCATGTCTTGCATTTAGACATGTCTTTTGGATGGACACGGCTTAAAATGCCTTTAAAATTTAAGACATGACAAACTACAAGACATTAAAACGGTATTAAGCCATGCCTTAAATTATAGGAGCAGAATAGGACATGTCTTTCTTCATGTCCTTATATAAAAGACACATCATTGAAAAAGTGACTTTAAAAATTCACTTATTCTTCGAGACATGTCTTATTGAAAGTTTATATATACTAGACATGACTCATATACAAAAAAGTCATGACTAACTATACAAGACGTGTGATTTTGTTATTGACTTCTACAAGACGCTATAATTACTGTCTACTAAAGACATGTCTCTATGCTAGACACACTTTTTTGCAGTGTATGTTTTGTAGACCCAAGGGACCCTGTTGTCAAGTTAGGGGTGATGGCATCAACAGCGTTTCAACTTTCAAGGAATGTTCACCTGAAGTTGAAACACATGAATGATCGATATATTCTTGAAATGTTCGTTTCGTTTAAGACAACAGTTTAAGACACCAACGACCAGATTTCAAGTTCTAATAATTAAGATATTGTGTTACCTTTGACCCAAACGAAATTCGAAACTTATGCAGACGTGTGAATATTACACGCATTAGTATGTCCGTCTGTTGTCCGGACGGATGGACATAGCTGTTATTTTTTATAGTCACCATTTCAGCATTGCGGGGTCATTGGCGGTATGGGAAGGAGGGGCTTAGTTATGTTTCTTCCTTCATTTTATCCCCAGCTAGCTCCAGTGAGCACCCGGATGTGACTCCCCAAAAAAGGTGATGGTTTTAATGCGTATATGTGCACAGTGAGTTGTTGTTTGTCAACCAATGGTATAGTGGTATGCTTTTTGTGTATTGTTGTTGCTTTATCAAGTAGGTTATAGGTATATGGATAAATGATACACATGCAATTATTAGTGTTATAAGATAGGTACGACGTTTCATTGTCTCTCAATTTATATCTATCGAGAGTGATTGATATAGTTATAGAGATCGCATATACAGGGTATGCTGTTTAAGTCTATAACTTTCTTACCTCCAGGATTTTTTTGTTTATTTTGTTTTTCTAACTAAGAATAAATTTATTCCCATCCCATTCCTCTTCACATTGTTTCTTGTGAAACATTTTTCGGATTCACAATGATCATTTATTTTTTTTTTAGAACAACTTTTGAAAACCGCCTTAACAAATTGACATATATCTGTAAAAATGTTCTTTAAAAAATCGGGACGTTTGATGATGTCAGCCGGGACCAAAACCGTATGCAAATTAATGACTGTAAAAAAAGGACTCGAAACGTGCAAATAACTGTAAAACACGTTCATTTTTTTTAAATGTTGTGGAGTCCCAGCTGCCAGTAAACGCAGTTATTTTACTGAAATTTTTAACAGTGAACGTGTGATACAACCGCAACATTTCTTGTAGTAAAATACTGTTGTAGATAAGTAATTACACTATTTCACAAATTTTTAACGTGTGTAATCTTAACAAATTTAAATAAATTGATATCGTACAGATATAACTACCAGAAGGTTTAAAACAGATTTTGTGAATTCATGCAAAAAAAAGTTTTCAGTGTTTTGCTAAGACGGCGGCCGAACTGTTAATCAGATGCGATGAAAGTACTAATGAAACGCTTGTGAATTTCAGGTGAACTAATTAAGATATAAAAACAACCTGATACCACACAAAAGCGGCTTTTCTTGTAACCCCTTCGTAAACTATCATGACCCACACTAGTTTCAATATGCGTTTTTAGAGGCTAACCACTTATAAGAATGGAAAGTGAATTTGATTCCACAATGATGCTACACACGTTATAAAGTCCACTAGTTTTAAAATTCCCGAAATTAAGGAAAACAGACTTTGTCCGTAAATTTACGGAAAAATCTGTTTGAGGGTGGGAATAAACAATAACAATAGAAAACAAAAGAAACAACATAAAAAATGTTAATTTACGGAAATATTTCAAAAATTTCTGGCAGCAATATTTCCGGACTTTTTTTGGTTCCGTAATTTTAAATTACGGAAAAAATTCTGTTTAAATAGCACATTTTGTCCGAATATCTGACAATTTCTGTAAGAATTACTTCAAAGTTCCATTAAGTGACCAGAAATTTATGGTAAATTTACCGAAAAATTGTCTGGAAATACTGCTGGCCAGAAATTTCCGTAAAATTTCCGGAAATTGTTTTTGTTTTTTAACAGTGTCTGCGGCATGAGCTATTCCAGAAATGTTCTTCGCACTCTCCAAATAGACACAGGAAGTTCCCGTCTTAGAGGACTGGGGGTATACCTTTAGGAGGTTGAAGCATTTGCGAAGCTAGCAGGCTGTAAGACACCTATTTTCAGCATCGTTGACACCCAAAGACACCGTATTTTTTTAAGTTTACCACTGTCGCCCAAAGCCCATATTTTGTTGGTAAATTTTGAGGAAAAAAAATACCCAAGAACTTCTTCTTTTTAGAAAAGTTTACCAATTTTTCCCCAAAGTCCCCACTTGTATTTTTAAATTAAATAAAAGATAAATTTGGCTTTCTCTATCCAAAGCCCCCGTTTGCATGTTCTGTGTCAACGAATTCCCTTTGTTTTGAAAGCGCCATCCTTACAGCCGTATAGTCATTTTATGTGAATGCTCCATCCTGACCAAGCCATTGGGATTCTTTGTTTGTTTGTTCGTTTGTTTATGTTTGTTTGTTTTTCGATTGTGTTTTTGGTATTTGTTTGTTTGTTTTTCATTTTTTTAGAAGAAATTTTCACAGGCTGATTCAATACTCTTACTAGACCTTAACAGCTGATGAATTAGCAGTACCAGTAACATAAAGCAATAACAGTACATTTTTTAAGAGTTCCCCGATTTTCAAAATTTGAGATTTTTGCACAGTTGTGTTGGTAATTGTCTATTAAACTATACCTGCGAGTGGCAATGCTCAAAAGTGTGTATTTTTCATAAAAGAAGCCATTTTGAAATTAGAATCGGGAATTTATGTCCGTCCATGATGAAATAGTGCCACCTCACGAAAATGACCTCTAACTTGACTTTTCTGAACCGACGGAACAACTAATGGATGAGAGTAGACGTATACGTGGCACAATTTCCCGGCTATTTCATATTGGAAGGACGTTTCCAGCAGCCGTTGAATTATTATCGGAGATCTCCAATATTAATTATTCTAATTACAAAATCTTTTGGAGAATTACCAATGCAACTGTGCAAAAATCTCAAAATATCCGGAAAATTGGGGGCGTTCTTCATAAAAAGATGCTGTTATTGCTTTAAATACAGCAGTAGCAGTAACATAAAAAGCTGCCACTGGGAAATGAGGAAACACATTGTTCTCCAGGAGCAGAGTTGGTTGACGACATCTCAATTTCGCTGAACACGGCACATTAATATGGAGTTTCCGTAACCTGATTCATCTGACACACCTTTTTTTTCTGACACGCTTATGAATTCGGAAACCTTAACGAAATAAACATGTGTTTTATTCCGTGAAGGGTCAGGTTACGGAAACTCCCACATTAATTCCATCTACCATCTTGTATAGACCCATTAGAGGAGATATCATGAGAAAGCCATAAATTGCACTCATCGGAGTTCAACAAGTTTTAAAATGATGCATTTTCATGACCATTTTCAGAAGCAAGTTCAGAATAAAGCCATCCAATGGATTGAGTGCAAAACCTCCGCCCAAGTCAAGTCAGTGGTTTTGTGTGTGTGTGTGTGTTTATTTGTTTGTTTTGTTTTGTTTTTTAGATGTTTCTTTTCAAATGGCCTGCTTTAATATGCACGGAAGCCATCTCAAAAGCCAATGAATTTTGCGATTTATTATGTTTACGTTCAAATTTGAAAGAAAAACTAGACGTACATTCAACAACAACAAAATAAAATATGGCCATTCTTATTATACTTTGACTTTTCAAACATAGTATACACTGCAAAAACAGTGTTTAGAAACGCGGTGAAAATTAGTGTTGAAAGATTTGACATGTTTAATTCCTAAACACTTGGTATCAAATGTATAAAAACCTAATGTCAAATCCCTAAACATGTTTAGATTTTAAACATGTTTAGATATAAGGTGTTTAGATATTAAACAGACATTTCAAAATGTTTAGAAACATGGTTCAAAATAGCGTTTAGAAAAGTGTTTAATTTCTAAGCACTGTTTTTGCAGTGTAGTGTTTAGGAATAGTTTGAGAAAAAAATCAGTGTATTTTCTAATTTCTTTCCTAAAATTTTACGTCATTTTAACTTCTGGATAATAGAAATCGTCTTTTAAAATTATTAACACCTAAGTGTGTAAGGGGGGTTCATGTGGACCCAATATTTTGTGTGTGTGCCATGTTTTAACGCTAAATTGTTTTTGCTCAAAAATTTATGTAATTGCCTAAATATCAGTTGCGCATATTTTTGGTTGAAAAATTCAAATCGGCCATGGCGTTTTTATGCCATTCAGAGGGGTCCACATGCCCCATACACCAACGGGAGTTCACAAGCCCTTATACAAAAGTGTTACACAAAGATACCTGGTGATTTATCACTGTGACTGAACAAAAAACACCAACTTAAACTTTAGTTCTGAAATATCCCATCAAACACGTCATGTTTGTCGCTTGCCGTAAACAGTTCTCAAAATATTTGCTCATATTTTCGTGAAATATACAACAAGAAATGCGTAAATAAAATATGCACATGTGCGACAAGAAAATATCCTGGCGACTTCACGGAAATGCAACGCTAACACGTTGTAGTACATGTTGATGTACTGTTTAACGGCCTGCCTACACAAATAAAATCCTCTCGAACACGTCAATGAGCATTATTTTCCAAGCAACGCCGATGTATTTTTTAAGTAAAATTCTTTCAAATCTGCTAATTTTAAACTATGAAGAATCGTTCTCTTCCGCTGTACGGATGTCAAAGAAAACAATAAAGATATATTATGGGGAGCGAAAATTTCAATTAGCCGAATAGCGCTTGTCGCGTTGGATTGCACGTGTCTGGCTATATTCACGTGCGGTTGGACATAGAAGTCATTTCCTTTTAAAAACTTAAATCTTGAGTCAATTAAAATAAATTTTCACCCAAGTCTAGGCAAGTTTAGAATCATTCGAATGCATTTTTTTCATACTGATTCCGATATGGTATATTAACTGCAAAATGTTGACTTTGTGACAATTTTTAGTAATATCAGCTCAAATTGCAACGCGGGCGCCACGGAAAGCGTTAATGGTCTTTCTCGCCATCTTCACCTTGTCAAAGTGGTTTAGATATGAGACGTTTGCTAAAAAAAAAAAAAAAAAAAAAAACTGAAGCTTGGTGTTCCATGCAATGTGATTTCTACTTCAAAATAATACCAGATGTATCAGAAAAAGTAACATGAAACTGAATGTCTTTTGTTTCACAATAAAGGTTGATCATTATGATTGATGCCTTGCATAGTATTCATTACAATATAGTGATACAAAACTCAATTTGTTTTTTCATTTCACAAATTGTGCACTAAAATGCAGAAGATTGTCCTTTTTAAGGACTCGTCTTGTTTCATACTGATTCCGATATGGTATATTAACTGCAAAATGTTGACTTTTGTGACAATTTTTAGTAATATCAGCTCAAATTGCAACGCGGGCGCCACGGAAAGCGTTAATGGTCTTTCTCGCCATCTTCACCTTGTCAAAGTGGTTTAGATATGAGACGTTTGCTTCGGTAAGGTAGAAAAATTCAATGGCCAACAAGTCGTGTTTAATCATATAGTCTGCTGAACATTTCTCTAGAAATTATTCATCAAATTAAGCAGAGAAGAGTTATACTGTATGTTGAAGGAGTGAAAATAAGTTTATGTTTCTCAGTACTGGAAATACACTGTTTAAAAATCTTCGTAAATTTACTGTTGGTAAATGTCTGTAATTTTGTTATATGTTCGTTGCTGTCAAATTGACACTTTGGTCGAATTTTTAAACCCGATAGTACCTTGGACCAACGTATCCTTCCGTTCTAAAACTCTTTAATAGCATAAAACATTATCAAGTATGATTTTAGACTATTTTTTTTTAATCCGTAAAATTATGGTAAAAAGAAACGGTAAATTAACAGTGTAAAATTTTTGCTCTTATTTTGACATCGTGTGCTTATGCTGCAAAGTATATTATAAGTGTGCCCTTGTCTAGTGCATGGTGAAAATATTGGTGAAAATACATAACAACTTCTATTTCACGTTCAAAATAAAAGAAAAGTCTGTGAAATTACGGTCAGTTACACATAAATGATATAGACATATTTCTATAAATAGTAGAGAATTAACCAAATACAAGCATGAAAACTCTATTATTCTTTAAACTATTACTTAGTTGAAACAACATTATCTCAAAATTTGAATACATAAGATTGCATTTATTCTCAATGGCATTTCGAAATATCAACCCTAATAGATTATTCTGCGTGAATATAATAACTTGAGTGAAAGGCTATTTCAAATTGGACAGTATTTTATAAACAACTTACTAAATATTACATTATTTTTCCGATGTTTTATTATTGTCTGCTAACGTAACATTACATACATCTTTGTGCATGTCACATAATATAACCACGCGTCTATGACTTTCTATATGAGCCGCCATGTCTAGTATAGACATATAAACTTGCTATAAGACATGATTCGAAGAATAAATGACTTAAAGTCACTTATTCAATGATTTGTCTTTTATAAGGACATGAAGAAAAACATGGCCTATTCTGCTCCTATAATTTAAGACATGGCTTTATACCGTTTTAATGTCTTGAAGCTAGCTATGTCTTAAATTTTAAAGGCATTTTAAAGTCCATCCAAAAGACATGTCTAAATGCAAGACATGACTGTCTAACGACACGACTAAAAAGTGGCTTCAAAGTCGAGTCTTATAAATAGTGCCCTCGGGCAAAACACAATTTTAGCAATGTACCCTATCCTTTTTCATTTGTTTGTTCAACCATTCCACCTAATCATTCATCTCATACCTTTACATTTTTTTTCTTTTGTCAATTTTCTTTCATCCTGTTTCATCATGAAAATAAACAAAGCTGATGCTTTGTAAGTGAGGAATAGCAATATAACAACATCAACTTGCGAAAGTTCCGAAATATGAGGAATCTAATTTTGCTATCTACTGTAGATAGCACCAACAATACGAATGATACGTGCGCTTTCGATGGAATGTGTCCATGCGCGACTTCTCTCATCGTATTTGATTAGATTTAAGACTCTTCCTCATTACGTATATACCGGGGGGTATTTATATTAAATATTCACACAAATCTACTAATTTTTGCCAAACTTAGAAGTCCGATCCTCGGCCAAGCACAGTGGTTTATATCATAGTTGATCGCATTTAAAATTTACTTATTCGTGTTTAACTTTACCATCTTCAGTAGAAAGCACGCGTCCCGCCCTATCGATAAATTCATTCAAAAGCGTTGCACGAGGAACAAGACAGAGACGAGAAACAACGTAATTTTCCCCATTAGCTTGCCGGGAATGCCGCTTCAGGCTTATCTATTACCAAAGTCAACAGGACTGATATGACGTGTAAGCCGGAGACACGCCGCCAAACAGGGACAAGAAAAACACCTGCCGTGACATAGCCTAAACCATGTAACCTCTCTCAAGCGGACATTACCTTACAAGTACGCTGACAATCTCCCGATAAACCTTTAGGCGGCATCACGCCTAGATACGCCAACATAACACTGACATGGCCCGTCTTTACATATTGCCTTTACCGCGATCTGACAACCCCCTGAAGGATGCCTTGCCGAAATCCTGACAAGTTTTCCTGTTTTATCTGCTAAACATCGTCTAGGACATCTGCCTTTTTCATGTCGAAATACGGCTAGTGATAACATCGAGCATCGATCACGCCAAACGCCATATTATTTTTCATACTTAAATATTTTAATAACCTAAGAGGTTAGTATAATACTACAGGATATATATCGTGTACGTTTAAGTGTGTGCAAGCGCTGAGTAATTGAAATAGCTCTCCTATTCAATGTATAAACGAAATATATTTAAACACCTTCTGAATTTCAAGCAATTTAACATGATATAATGCGTACAGCAGCACAGAGTACACCCTTTGTTAAAATCCATTAAAATCAATGCATATTCTTCACCTTCTCTTATCCTCTTTCAGTGGCGGGACCGGTCAGGTAGCTTCCTCATTTTAATTAAATTGGTTGTCCCACTTCTGCACATGACACCAAATTTTCGCCCAGTACACAACATTTCTAAGGGTGTGCATTTTTGTACATCAAAGAGCTTTTTGATTTCATCAATTTGATAATTGCTACAATCTTGCTCTGTTTAAGTTCCTTATAAGTTCCCCCAACCTTACTCCCGGTTCCCGTTGCCGCCCCCTGTCATATAACTCCCAACTGATTGAATTCTTATCGCGTACACACTGTTCACACCTCATATCGTAACCTTACCTTTCTAGTTATTCTTGATCTCATGTGCTCAGTACGTCGGCCATGTTGGCATTCGTAAGTGTTAACTAATGCTATGTGACATGTGTTGCATCTACATAGCGTAGATATCTTGTGTTACCTTGGCAATATAATGTAGTTTTCTATATCTTGTATATTAATTAGAAGTTCTAAAGAAGTATATTAAAATCCATCATATCTTATAATATCAGGCCTTCTTAAGTTAAATACCTACACTGCGAATTTTAAAGTTAAATATTTCATGTATATAGTTTAAGGTTTCACCAAGGTTTCGCCATTTGCTCGCGTAATCTTATCATAATTTGGATTAAATTGGTCACACATTTTTGACAAGAAAATCGGCTCTTTGGAAAACTAAAATTTGCACGCCTATCTTTGTCAACGTAAATATTGAACGGTGGTCAAGAAACGCCACTGAATTTGCCAAGATGAGTTTGTTACCGGTTTCCTGACAATAATACCATGCACGCATATGCAAATTATGAATGTGAAGAGAAAAAAGCGTCTACTTTTCACCTGGGTTTCACGTACTTTGTAATGTTAAAATGTTCTAGTGGGTGTTGCTTGATTCACTTACTTTGATATACGAAGAAACACTAACTTGAAGAGAAATATACGTCTTCTTCATTATATAAAGTAAATCCAAGCCATTACGACAAACATAACTTTCCATCACACAATTTCAGTCTTGTCACATTTTCTACTACTGTAATGAGCTTATAAAAACAGTTTTTCTTTCTGGCATTTTGGTATTTATTTCCCTACAAATGCCTTGCGGATGTGTCAAGACATACGCCTTTACATGTCACTACAGCGGTGTCAATGTCAGCCTTGTAGCAATAGAATTCCAGAATAACACATTTTGTGTCAATGCATGTTCGGCGGGAAAAGTTACCGTTGTTCGCCTGTCTGTAATAACAACGAATGTATGCGAGGGATTGTTATCATGAGGTGTAATAGTTAAATTTAAGAAGGACAGCAGAATTTGAAGAATTCTGTCATTTCATGAAGAACTTTGGATGAATAGGTTTGAGAGTATACGCTTATTATCTTACAAGGATGTGGAAATTTTTGTTTTTGTAATTTAATTTAAAAAGGAACATCAGACCCTCAAAAAGACAAAATGGCGCGCATGGCGGAACAAGAAAATTTGCATAATTTCATCAAGGACGCAAGTGAAGTATGATGGACAATATATAAGCATCTTATATGCTTTTTCAACTTAAGTATGGCAAATCTCTGAGAAAAAATATATATGTCTTATAGAAAATACTTGACAGAAATAACACTTACACTACAGTCAGAAATGTCAATTTTTAGTTAAAGTTTGCAGTGTGCAAATTTAAAAATATTGTGTTGGTTTTCGTATTTATTTATTACAAAAATCATAACTCAGCATTTACAAAATCTACAACAATTGACATGAACGCGATTTTGACTTCCATGTCACCTGGTGTATAAGAGTCATATCTAATATTCGAAGACGGACAGGAAGTTTTAGAAGCATTCATAACTTAAAAGGAACTTTAAGAGAAGCGCTTTAACAAATTGCATCAAAACTTAAATGCGCATGCTCCAGTTAGACATAGAGAGGCGGGTAATGAGCGTAATGAAAAAATGAACAGTTCCTTGAAGCAATACTTCAGAATACATGCACTGGTTTGTTGCACATAAATTAAATCATCATCATCACCATCATCATCATCATCATCATCATCATCATCATCATCATCATCATCATCCTCATCCTCCTCCTCAGGGGCCGGCGCCAGGGGTGTGGCAGGGAGGGCCGCTGCCCCCCCCCCTGAGATTTTCAAAATTCAGTAAAAAACCGGGGTTTTTGGGCAAAATTAGGGGTTTTTAACCGAAATGAGTTCATTTTGTACTGTTTCGCCCCCCCCCCATGATGTTTCGCCCCTCCTATGATTTTACCCTGGCGCCGCCCCTGCTCCTCCTCCTGTTCGCGTATCTATAGCTCTATAATTAGAACGATTAAGATCGTCCATAATGTATGAAGTGTTTAAAATTGTTCATATTACATTGAGCATCGGGCAACCGTTTATTACAATGTACTTACAAGATTTTGTTTGAGAATGCGCGCACTTCGACATAAATGCTATATTTTTACTTTTCTGATATATCTTTCACATTCATAGTCGACTTTCCAGCAGATTAACATTATTTTTGATCAATATCAAAACTATGCAGAAAAAATGGAGTATAAAGAATGATAGATACAGTGAAATCGCTAACAACTGACAGCGTTTATTTTGTTCTACAACTAAACGATGTGTCATCCATGTTGTTAAACCGTGGATCAACTTATTGTCATCGCTGTTTCTACAACTCTTAAGATAAAGTTGATTTGAAAGTAGCGAAACTACCGATAAAAAATGATTGGCGCTGTCTAGCTTATCTTCTATGGTTTGAAATCCGTGGGATATATGTGTTAAATGCGAGCTGTTAACTATGGACGGCCATTGGGGTCAAAAAGGTGTCAGCAAGAGAAAGGTGTATTAGAGTGTCTATTACAACGAAAAGGGTGTCTAAATATCCCAAATGCCCTTTCTTAAATTTGTTAATACTTTTTGACACCAATGGCCGCCCATAGTTAACTGTAGTTTTCAGGCCAGTGTTAAGACAACTATGAACAACGTATAACAGAGCGGTACTCATAATCAAACGGGAGGAAAGAGAAAAGGACAATTTCACATAATTTGGTACAATCAAGACATTAATCTTTAATAATGCATGTTCAAGCCACTTATGTTTAAGGGGAGGGTTATCCCGCTATTTCTGGAAATTTCGATTAGCGATTTCAGATATTTCTCAAAATGTCACCTATACATATCATATACCATCATGTAGGCCTTGACCTGAGCTTTTAAAATCGGTATTAATTTTCACATTTGTTGCCATGGTAACCATGCTAAGCCTGTGATTGGCTAAATTTTTGAACACACGTAACTCAAACACCGTTTGATGTACATTAATGGAGTTTGGGGAGAATGTTCGCTGAGACATTCCGGAGGAAACCATGTTCTCGGATTTTTGAATTGGTTGCCATGGCAACCGTGAGCCAGCCAATAAGCACTTTTTACTGAATAACTTAAAAACGAAGGGGAAATTCAAAAATCGGAAGACGTGGTTTTCTAGAGCTTAGTCTTCTTAACATCTGTGCCAAATTTCATTCCTATACCATTTTTCGTTTTCTAGTTACGTTTGTTTGAAAATTGCTATTTTGCGCTTTTTTGCGAACTGAGATATAGGCCTTTAAAGTTTGTGCAACGTTGAGGGCGCTATTTATACGAATTATGTAATTATTTGGCATTGTTTATGTGTAGTAGTAATTATCATAATTTTTAATCAAAGTTTGGTTGAAAAAGATGCATTAATTACTTTGTTATTAATTTTTTTAATAATTTTGCTAAATATAGCAGGGTGAGGAAATAAAGAAATACATAAGAAATGTATCGCAGTAAGTTAAAAGTGAGCTATATTTAATCTTTATCATTTTATTTAACAATTCAATACAAGACTTTAAAAAAGAAACACAACCCACAGCCTATAATTATTTTTTGAAAAATATTGTTAATCTTCACGGGTTGAAATTAATAATACATACAAAGTATATGACAAAATGCTTTTTGCCAAGTTTTTTTGTCGCCTCCGATACTTTGATCAGTCGTATCTTCGGAACCAAGAGTCGGATTTTAGTCAAATAAAAAAGTATTTCAAAGCTAAGACTTTACCGCATACGGCTGTTACAATATCTCACTTTTTGCAGTGGAAACAAATTTTCCCATTAGCAGCGGGATAACCCCCTCCCCTTAAAACAATCATTTCGAATATAAAATCGCATAAATATCATTAAAAATCCATATTCACATTGCATAACAACAGCGGAAGTGTATGTTACCTTTAGACGTTGGGTTACTCTACAATGTACGGGTGAATACTTTAACTCTGAAATTTTAACTTGCCATCATCAACTGTATCTATCACTGGGGACGCTACTCTCCCCCTTCCGCCGCTTATATATTCATATAGTCATTACTTCCTTTGCTCTATAATAGTTATTAATAGCTGACAATAACCCGCCATCAACCCTTAAAAACGTTTTGATTAAGGTTTTTCTTGTAGTGATTTTGTAACATGTTTAAATCCAACGTGTTGCAGAAAGACCTACTCACTGTAGCCAATTTTTCCCACCGATGGCAACTTGAAACGCATCAATAAACCCCAGACGGTCAGCTCGTTTTTCCACCTTGCAAACCGATGCGCAAAAAGAAAACTTAACATCATCTAGATGGAGAAAAACTGCCACACGACCCAACACCGAAGTACCTTGGCGTCACAAGGGACCCACCTTTACTTTCAACAACCCAAGGCAGTTGCTGCCAGACCGCAGTCCCGTGTCCAACCTCCCTCAGAAGGCGCTCAGTACTGGATGGGGTTGCATCTTTTGAAAAAACCCAACCTGACACACGCATCAACTGTTGCCTTTGGCATACTCCACTGCTGGAATACGCTGCACCAGTATGAGTCACGTGTAACATTCACCCCAAGAGTTGATGTCGTTCTGATTATGCAATGAGACTTGTTCGTGTTGGCCTTTTGGCGTCCCTGTAGAATATCTTCCAATTCTATCTTGCATAACTCCTGCAAAACCTAGGAGGAACCTTCAGACGTACGATCAAGCTCGCCAAGAAATGTTATGAACCTGGAGCCTAATCCCCCACCACACCCTTTGAGGATCAGAGACATTCCACGGAATCACTTTTGCTACCCAATCCATGACACTGCAGTTACGGTATCCTTATCGATCATCCTGGATCATGACAGATGGTATGAGCAATTGTTTTTTTTTTTAAATAGAGTAAATTCTAAAGCAGTTTGTGGACTGCCATCTAGCAAGCCAAAGGACTGCGACGCTGAAGGAAAGCATGGGTCAACCTCACCAGACTCAGAACGTGGCGTCGGTCGTACAAAGAATTCCTTCACAAGATCCAGTAGAACGTTCCCCAAACTGTGATTGTGGAGAGCCACAAACCATTAGCCATATCATAGATTACTGTGAGGTCTACATGTCCCCAAGGGGAATTCCACGTCCTGATCAACCTGGATGATGAAACTATCATCTGGTTAAAGATCCTATTTCCAGCAATCAAACTATAAGCAATATTTATATTTAAACACGAAACAAATTGTATTTTAATTCACACTGTTTACAAGAATAATTCTATAAAGGTTTTCATCACTCACTCTTAAAGTACATTATATTGGTATTGACCGCTGAGGCATCTTTCCCCTGGACCTGAGTCCCCTCATGGGCTGAATGGCAATGTCCTCAACAGATTGAGAACGCGAAAGCGGTTTGATCAAAGTTTCCTTGCAGAAGTGGGGCTATAAATTACGTGGAAGCATATCAGGACACTGCCTGTGGTTGTGGGACAGAATCACAGACAATGGAACATTCTCTTGGTATGCCCACTGTTTGGGCAACAATCACAGACATGGACCTTGTGGACTTCAGTGAAGCAGCAAGAACTTTGTACCCATATCTGGCTAAATCAGATTGAATAACCACTTGTTTTGGATACTAATTGATCAAGAATTAAATTTTACATAAACTTTCACTACAAGCAATTGACCATTCTTTAGTATAGACCGTGTTCAATAGACGTCAGCCACCAGAACATGTTGGGTTGACAAATGCAACATTCCAGACTACAATACCTTATCTGTCGATCGATCCATTGTAGCGATTGCACAGGGATAATTGACAGGTGAATGTATTTAGTATTGGATGCGTCTATCTTGTCCACCAACATGGCGGGCTATTGAATCGGTCTATAGGAAGGCTTTCCCCATACATGTATAGACACGTATTCAATAGCCAGCCATGGTTGGTTGGACAAAATAACGCATTCCAGTACTACACTACATTCACCTGTCAATGACCCTGTGGCATCGCTACACATTGGGATGATGACAGCTTAATGTATGGTAGTCCAGGAATCGTATGCATCTTGTCCCACCAACATGTCTGGTGGGCTGACGTCATATCGAGAATACGTCTAGAAGACAACATAGACGAGCCCGAGACGGAGCAAAAAAAGCATAAAGATTTGTTGTATTTGAGATTTGTTGTAATGGAATTTTAATGTTACATTTTTGAGAATATACACATATACATGTACAACCATACATTATTCCTACATTACTCAAAGCTTAAACATGTTGAACACATTCGATCGATAAAGAGAACAAGAAATAAATGATATGGTGTAGAATGGGTTGGAGGTTGGCACAGGTCGATCACCCGGGTCTTTAACCGACAACGAACCCTCCAAATCTAACCACGTAAACACCTTTTTGTTCAATGGTAGAAAAAGGAACGAGAATGATTCGATCTATCTTTTACATGTATAGTAGAACAAAACAATGATATAGTCTAGCATTACACAACAGCAACTCACCAATCATTTTAGTCTCATATAGGTCTCTAACAATGGCTTAGCTTAAGGCTGTTTTCACTTCAGTGTCATGTAGAACCAATACTTTGTATGGCGAGCAGTCAGTTAGTAACAAAAACGTTACAGACAGCTGAATAATTGAAACAGACTAAAAATGCCAACTCTATAAAATGACGGGGATTCGTGAGGTGTGTGTGTTGGAGTTCAAAATAGTGTTTGGAACGCTAGTTGCTGCCGGGTGAAAATTGTTTTGAACTTGAATAATGTAACAACTGCATGCGTGAGATAGAACAATGGTTATTTAAAGAGAATAACACTATAAAATCAGTTAAGTTGTATAACACTGACATATCATTTGATAATTACAAATCAAGACTGGAGTTTACTTATCTCAGGTGAACATGCATGCTTCATATGACTAATATGCAATGTTGTAAAAGTCAAATGACGATAGTATGTTCTACAGTCATATCGTGACTGCTATGTCATGCATTTAGACACGTTTTCGATAATAGGAAACATATCGTGTCCTGTGTGAAGACATGGTTCAAGACACATGTTTAATTTAGACATGTCCCCCTGTAAATCATGTTAAGGCAGAAGACTCCCAATCTGGACATGTCTCAAAACTGACTTCACAAGACAAAGTTAACTTACAAAGTTGAAACAAAGACTGAAAGACATGACTTCGTGTCTTGGCCTGGAACGTAAACTAGAACTGTTTTGCAACTGAGAAGAAATGACTCTGCGACTTAACGGGACACGTCTCAAAACTGCGCCTTCAAAGAACGTGTCTTAGATTATGTCTTGAAGCAAGGTGTTATGTTTCCTTTTGTTGAAGACATGCCTAATTGCTGGACAAGCCTAGTCGATACATTACTTTACTGTGCATAATTCACCCTTACCCATTTGTGAAATCAAAGATATCGGAAGGTCATACGAAAGATATACTCTTATGCAACCCATTTTGTCTTTTCTGCAGCTTTTTAAGGTTGAGAACAGGCGGGAAGACCCTTTCAGCTCCTCTTTATATCACCGTATATTCAACAATATACATATACAATGCTCTTCTCGTGATACACAGTACACTGAGTGTTTAGATAATAAACACATTGAAGTGTAGTTTTAACACTTCAACGTTCAACGTCCACGTTTCTTATTAACACATGCAGCAAACTATATACATGATATAATGAGTATGCTCAGATAAACGTAATCACTGAGATACATTGATACCCGAATAAAAATTATGGTTAAGAATGTATGTGTCGTGGCTGGATGCTTACATATTCTTTTTTAATTATAAGGCTATGCTATATGAAACTGTTCAATATAATTAAAACCTTCTTGGTCATGTTGGTGTTCAAACTGTTTAAATGATCTGTTGAGCATGTTTTGTTGTAAAATAACTAATCCGTATAAGGGTGTAAAATTGTCATATTTAAACATTAGACGTTTAACATTTCTGATTACGGTACCTTTCCCTGGCCTTTGATCCCAAAATTGTAGCATAGATGTTCTCATTTTGATAAAAGGCAGCTATATAGAGTTAACCTCTTTTACCCATTCAGCCCCACAATGGATTGTCCCTCATTCTCTCGCTATCAACGAAGATGGTATACAGGCATATGCTATAGTGGTTTGGGTGACAGGTTAAAAGTGTATAACACCTTTGTTTCAATGCCATTTATACATATTGTTTCCAGTAGAAGTCATAATCAATAACTGTGCGTTAAAACTGATATTATTTTGTTGAGGTCGTGTACTTGTGGTTTTGCCACCCACAATTCAATGAATATTCCAGTTCAACAAGGGGTCTATGTGAGATTATTCTATCATTGGAAACAAAGAAATATTTTTGGTTTTAAACAGAATTCTGGTATCAAAAGTTCAAATTTAATGCAATTTCTATGCTAATGTATCGCTTAAGATGGGAAAGACATTCTTTACATCAGCAGCATGGCTCACATGTTATAGATTATCGACATTTCTTTACCAGTTCAGATTGAAGGTAATATAATAATGCTATTCTATCTCTTAAAATGGGAAAAAATAAAATCAGAAGCATGGCAATTCACATGCTATCGATTATCGATTTTTCTTCACCATATTTTTCACGATAATTTTCTATTTCTGCAGCTCATGCACTTGATTACTTCTGGTTTCGGTTATAGGTCTGGGTTGGCAACAAGAAACGTGAGTGGCTATTCGGCCGATTTTGGGGTGAATATATCCTCGGTCTTAATATATTAAGCCGTTGTAACTGTTTTATCCTCGTTTTAAGGGTTTCTATTGCCCGTGAATAAAATGAGGTTTTTGGTGGTATTCCGCCCTGTTCGGTGTGAAGACACTTGTATTTTATAGTTTCACAGGCGGTAATGAATACAAATCCGTGTCATGAAGACACTTCCCCACTTATCACCACAAAATATTTTAAACAACGGGGTCATTTTAAGTCAACTATACGCGCCGACTAAAAATGGGGTTCAAATTTTAACCACTTTTGTGAGCTAAGCCTATAGCTATAGGCCTAATATGAAGCCCTCAACGAGGATGACAGTTTTGTAAGAGTATATGGGAGGCCTGTCAGGCTGCATGTTTATACAACTTAAAAGTAGGCCTGTTGTATCTAAGTTCGGTTATTTATTTACAGTCAAATACCACTCTTTCTTGTAATCCTACTGCATTTAGCAAACTACAATACTGCGCTTGTAACCATGTGTCAGAAATATTTCCGGTATATAATAAAATATATGTAGAGTTAAACAAACTTATAGGCTTCTTTTTATATCCAATTCCAAATGGAGTTTCTTGTACTTTTTTTCCTGGAGTATGAATGGCGACATTTTATCGTTAAATTCAGGTCCAATGCAAGAATGCGATCTGTGCAAACGGACTGAAGTAATTGACTCTGCAGTGTCGTGATATTTGACAAGTTGAGTTATTAGCAGTTTTAGTCTAAAATGAAACGACAAAAAGGCCCTAGTGACAAGTTGGAGCTCCCCCAAACAGATGTCGTATTTAATTGTGTGCTGTGTCATTATCATTTATCATGTGTGTGTTTTGTTCGTACCGTTGTTGTCTTTTTTTTTTGCTAATTTGTGATTTCACACCTTTCGTGCTGTTTTTTGGAAATAATTTTATTTTATCCTCTCTAAAAGGTTTTTAAGTGAATGGGAGAGATAAAAATCATCTTTAAGTTGGGGAATAATTTATTGACTTGAAATAAAATATAAACAGGTTTAACAAAACATAGCGTCGTTCTGTTTGTAACAGTCATTTATGGAATGTGAAATAAACGTCAAATAGAGAAATTAAGGGTTAAATAATGGGGTTGTACTTCGTGTGAATCAGCATAGGCCTATAGAAAATAGAAACAATAGAAGAAAAGTTTTCCCTTGTAAAACATCTGTGCTTGCGCGATGGCGTATATGCATGCCATGCCGTGAATAAAGCACTTTAAAAATGAATTATATTCATCACCTTGATCGTAAACCTTTATTTTTCATTTTTGAAATATTTTGAGTTGAGTCAAATCAAAATATTTATATGGATACCAGGTTGCCGTACACACGCATACAAACAAACACAAACACATCATACACACACGCGCTAGCTATCTAGATAACTGTGAAAGAGATGGGTTCTTCCAAAAGACCGGCGTATCTTTGATGTAGTCGGTGTATCTTTTAAACACTGTCATTCGTCAGACTTTGCCCGCAACAGATCCGCCTTTTCAAAGATATTATCATATACGTTTCTAATAAAAAACATATTTTAACATCTTTTTTCTGTGTGAATTAATTACAGTTGCCCATAAAGAGAGCTATTTGGAGACATTTCAGTTAAAGGCTGACTCGGAGATTTCTCGAGGATGGCGCCCTCAATTTTCTAACAAATCGAACAACTGCAGGATTGCATAGTTACACTTACACAACATTTTCGCAGTGAAGGCTGTGGGCTTGCAATAAGTATCATTTTAATTAAGAAAAAGCAGAGTAAATTGTTTGAACCGTATTTTATTAATATCTATAAAGTAGAAGAGATTTTTTATAACAATGTCCTAAATGTACATGATTTTTTGTGATCAAAATATAGATTTCCCGTGTAAGTGTTTGAACTGGATTTCTGATCCGTCTTTTTAATTCAAGGTGCAATATCATGCCAAAAGCTTGATTTCAATTCCAATGCAGTTCTTGTTTATTTGATGTAATATCAGAAACGATCTCCATGTTGCTCAGTTGAAACAACGATGGTCCAGTAGTTAAATTTAAGTGACACTTATCATCAGTTGTTTTAAACAAAGTCTCGTTTTGGTTTGTCTTCAATGCCATACCAACATTGTACATAATGAGCATGTGTGGCGCAGCGAATAGAGCGCAGAACTCATGAACATAAGAACATTGTAAATCATGAGTTCGAGCCCCGCTGATGTCAACGTGTTTGTGTCCATGGGCAAGATACTTAATCGCAAATACCTCGTCGACCCAAGCGAAATCTCGGGAGCCGTTATGGGGGATATCATCTAAGTGCTGATAGGCATGTGCGCTTGTAAGGCATGTCTTAGAGCAGCCTCCTAGATGAAGCGACATTATTGTGACGATTTCCTAACGGCAGCGTAATAATAATAATTGTACAACGCTGTGATACCATTTGTGTAAGAGCGCTTTATAAATGCCTGCATATTATTATATTATTATAACATGATAACTGACCGTTAGGTTAGGGTCATTGAATCGGATCGAGGCCTGATTCAGAAGTGCTTCACAAAACTTGTTAGAACTTTTGAACCAGAAATCAAAATTACGCCAAACAAACATCTTGTCAAAGATGAGATTATGGACAACCAAATCCTTGTCAAAATTGACACAATAGTTGCATTATTGTCTGAGAAAAATCGCTTTAAAATCCTGCGTTTTAATTGATACACGCTGTAGTTGACTATTTTTAATTAAAACACACAAAAATCGAAATCTCTGAGTCAGCCTTTAACAACAATTAAGTTGATGTATCTCTCAGATATGTACTCTAAAAGAGCACATTTAAAGTAAAAAAATACAATTTCATGTATGTTATTAAAAGAGTGGCTAATTCCTGCGAGTGACGAGTTATTGTCCCCAACTGAAATAGACAGTTCTGAATAAAACCAAAATTCACATGCACCCGTCTTCTTTAGTTTAACGTATACGAGGCACTGATTTTCTCGAACTAGACATTTTATTATAGGCACACATTTTGACGGAACTGACCCAAAACCTTTGCAAGACTACAACACGATATACAACATTGCACTGGATAAATCTCTTGTTCTGATATTAAAGACATTGTGAGATTCATATCTTTGAACACTGCCGTTTTCTCCATTTTCTGTCAATTCTTCAGTTGGAAAAAGTAACTTATGAGAATTCTACAGACATGGCCTTCACTTTTAAGTATAATTCCTGCAAATTTCAAATATTTTGACTCTTCTGGATGAATCAATTCAGTTACGTTTTGTAGTAAAGTGTCCGTACGGACAGTAATGGGCCTTATTGGGTTTCTTCTATATAGTCTTATCATTTGCAGGGTATATGTTAGGACACTGTATTTGTTACAGACATGCAAAAAATCTGATTTTTGATGATTTTTTTCCGATTTTCTGATTGAGCAAATCATTGATAGTGCCTTTATAAGTATCCGTGTTTAGATTCCGCGCTATAATCTTTTAAACATTTTCAATTCTTAAATGGTTCTTTCAAATCAATTGACACTGATAACCACGCGCATTGTAATAAAAACAACTTTTCTGCGAGAGAGGCTAACTTTTACGAAAACATCCATATTTTCTGCTATAATAGTGATTTCTTATAGATAACATTATGCAATAGATTTCTTAGCTTGTATTTGGCTACAGAAAATTGAAAGCAAATGGTAATATGAAATTAATAATTTTACAAATTTTGGTACCAAAGAACATTTCTCAGCTTAATCCTTTCAGATGGTGATTTTTTATTAAGAGCTTTACATTATTGCAAAAATCATGGTTTTCATTTTTTAGGGACACCTGATATGTGAAATCTCTCGTTGCACCTTTAAAGTTAGAACAAGCTTTGTCTAGTTGTGTGTGTGTGTGTGTGTGTTGGAGTTAAAATAGCGTGTGCGCATGTAAGCACATATGATAACATAGGAAAGTATATGATATAACTTAGGAGGAAAATGAACAAGAAAACAAAGATTTTCTTGTTCAATTGCAATTTTCTTTTTCATTTACTCATCCAGTAAGTCAAATAATACAGATGCATTATCGGCATATGCCATATGGACACAAAGACAGAAACACACATAGCATTCTTTAAACGCACCAAATGCAAATGTTGACAATATTGAACTCATATTTGCATTTCGGAATGATCAAAGGAATACCTCCTATTCTTTGTTGTCAAATTTATACACCCTCCTAGCCTTTCGTCTATTTTTGTTGGTCATCGAAGGGACAAGACAAAACTGGACCAAAGGGCGGAGGTCTTTGCCGATAAAAACCAGCACGCCGGCCAGGCGTAAGAGTTGATTGAGTCGGGCCAATTTCACGAATAAATGAATTTGTTAAACATAATTTTTCACACTTATTTTCATCACAATTTCATTTCTGACCGGTTTTCTGTTTCTGCAACCTGGATTTGTTAGTCTTGTTTTGACAGCGATGTTTATGAATTTCTCATGGCATGAATCCCAATAATACTGGTTACCATGGAAGCGACTAAAATGAAACTTATCCGCCCAATTTCAATGAAAACGTTATTTGAATAAACAAAGAAAAGTTTGTGCAAAATTGCAAACTTCTCTGCGCGCATGATTCATTACGTATACTTGATGACCTATTCTTTGTATTTTTGCATCATTACCCTAAACAATGTTTTACTTTCTAATTTTTTAATTGCGTTTTAGATAAAAGGTTCGCAAGTATGTCTCTCTCTCTCTCTCTTTCAAAAAGCTTGCCATTTTCAAATGGGTTTGAGAAAAAAGCTGTTTACACGTGCACTATATTCTTAATGACATTTGCTTAATTATGAACGCATCAAACAGACTTTTCTTTTTTCCCTCTTTTTTGTTCAATACAAAACTGCACTGCAAAAACAGTGTTTAGAAACGTGGTGCAAATTAGTGTTTAGAGATTTTTAATTCCTAAACACTTGGCATCAATTTGTATAGACACCTAATGTCAAATCCCTAAATATGTTTAGATTTTAAACATGTTTAGATATAAGGTGTTTAGATATTAAACAGACATTTCAAAATGTTTACAAACGTAGGGCGAAAATAGTGTTTAGAAAAGTGTTTAATTTCTATTCACTGTTTTTGCAGTGTGGTTAATTTTAGTGCTGAGGGGAGAGTGGTAGCGTAACAGACGGGGGGCAGGCTGTCACCCAGAGAGCTTTGGCGGGGGAAGTAAAAGCTTGAAAGTCCTGTCATCTACACAAGACACACACCGAGAAATTTTACATCTCAGATGTTCCAAAAAACAATGTAATGCCTTATCTTCAAACACGTCCCCATCTAGTGTGAGCCAGGCATTGGTCGGTATCACCGGGGGGGGTGGGGGGGGGGGTGGATATTTGGGGGGGGGGGGGTAAAAGAGGCATTTATACCACCAGGGCTACCTCATACTATACATACACGAAAATGTGGAGATGGCCATTCTTAAGGGTAGCTTAGCGAGCTAGGAATCTCGCAAGAGATTATACAGTGGGCAAAATTGAAAAGTGGTCCAATGTTGTTGACCATTGCATATCAATTTGTTCGGATGATCAAGGAGTAAACAAATGTATAGTTTGTGCTATCACTGACTTACCCCTATTAGTTATAGCCTGAAAACCGTTATTATTAGGTCAAAGGTTAAATTTAGCTCTACGGTCCCAAATACACAACGCTTTCATAGTCAGTGGAAATGGTCTCATATTGTTTGAATGTCTTAACATTCAATAGGATAGTTTCTACCCTCCTCAATGTGAATACAAGTTAACGCACGCATCATTAGACTACCCCTCACCTCGTAGGGTATAGGGGTTTTTTGGTGTAACTGGTAACTATAACATTGTACATTTGTCCAACTATACCTATTTTACTGTGATTTACATTAATAAATGAATTAGAC
Source organism: Ophioderma brevispina (assembly GCA_023653785.1). NCBI lineage: Eukaryota > Metazoa > Echinodermata > Ophiuroidea > Amphilepidida > Ophiodermatidae > Ophioderma > Ophioderma brevispina. The sequence goes on along the minus strand of JAMKCH010004976.1, from coordinate 119,165 downwards.
CATTTCCACTGAAATTGAAGCGTTTTTTTCATATTTGACCCCTTAAAGATAATTTTGACCTTTGACTATAATAACGGTGTTTAGCTTAAACTCCATAGGGGTAAGTCGGAGAGACACAAACATAATTTTTGTTTACTCCTTGTTGATCCATCAACAATTTGTATGCAATTCAACAACATTGGACCATTTTCAATTTTTGCCCCCTGTATAATCTCTTGCGAGCCCCTAGCTCGCTAAGCTACCCCGACAGAATGGCCATCATACATTTTTGTGTACCTCATCGTGTTAGGAACCCCGGTATAAATGCCTCTTTGCGCCCCCCCCCCCCCCCCCCCCCCCCAGGTGATGACCATAAAGGTCGCTTTTGATGTCTGGCTCATCCACTAATCCGAAAAAAAAAGAGTTCAAAGGCCACAATGACAAAAAATATTCAGACATAATGAAATATACCCTTACTAAAGTTCACTATCCACAAATTTAAAAAGACTTTGGGTACTACACCGTATGGATCCAGCATTGGCGGCGTTAAAGGGGGGGGGGTAAATCATCCACCTAATCTACAACTCACCCCATGCACCTGCGCGGGTATCCCATTCAAATGGTGATTATTTGAGTAATCTTTATCCATTATTTAATATTTTTGGGTGCCGCGTTCTATATAGATTTACACAACTAGAACACACGTGTTTTAAAACAAAATGCCGGATGTTGTTATGCTGCACGCAAATATACATATGTGAGATGTACAATCTTGAATGAGCAGAAAGGGGTAAAAACAAAGAAGGTTTACGCCCGCCCTATAGCCAAGTACTGCTACCTAGCAGCCGTATAGGAAGTACCCAGAAGGTGTTTTGATCATCCCATAATGCATTGCTGTGCACCTATACTGTACTCTATACTAAACAACTATCCATATTTAGAGACAAAAAAAGTATCATAAAAGTTTTAGAACCAAAAACAATCCTGGTCATGCTCAAAAATTCCCTAAGATACTAATGCTTTGTGGGCTACTTAAAAGAGTGTAGAAGTCAGGGTTTTTTATGTTATAGATAGGATTGTTGTGGGATCACATGACTTAATTTATGTTAATTCCCAGAATTTCGGCATTGAGGGATTAACTCAATACACCCTGGGAAACCGTGAAGGTACTCCCGAGAGCTGGTGCAGAGGCTACTCACTACTGGTAGCCTACTCCCAGTCTCGAGTAGCTGCAGATGTAATTCCACTATTGGTGGCCACATGGTATCTCAGTCACTCACTTAGCAGGCAACTCCAGAGTACACTGCAGACAAAGTGCTGAGAGGTATACTGCACAATAATGCATCAAGTGGGTACCATTGGAGTAGCCAAGTCGGGTTACCCATAAGGAATTGGATGTGTACAGTGGGTAGTCTAGCTCTGGGTTACACAGTGAAGTAGAAATATGGCTATGTATTTAACCCTATATGGTTATACTAAACACTAACTTAGCTCTAACTGCACTCCTATAGCCCTTATATCCTGAAGAATGGAACATTTAGGATGGTATTCTGAAAGGTAGATAACTTTAGAACCTGGGGGTTTAAACCAGGGTTAGTCCTACAAGAGGGAACCTTTTTCCTTTCAAAAATACTGTGAAGAAAATGTAACGGGTGAGAAAATTCATCACATGAGGAATTTTCTCAACCCGTTACAGCAACTTTTAGCGTATGTTGTAAGAAAAAAAAGGCCCCTCTTAGGACTAGCCCTGGTTTTAAACCCAGGTCTAAAGTGTGACTCCCTTTCAGATACCAACCTTAGAAATCTCAATTCCTATAAAACTAATGCCTTACCAAACCCTCACTATCTCTATCATAAATAATTACACCATTCTTCGTATACTCAACCTAGATCCAAACGCACCCATAAGACAGTTTCTCAAAACTTTCCCCAACAATTCTGGTCTTACTGACCTTTACATTGGGGGTCAGCGGCAAAAATTTTAACAATTTTGATATCAACTTTGTATTAGCGGCAAATTTTTTAAAAATAGCATATCAAACGTTCCGATTCAGAGACAAAAGTTTAATAAGTTAATATGATATAAACTTTATGGATTCGAAGGCAAAGTTGGAAAAAAGACAAAAACGTATATTGGATTAGAGGCAAAAATTGAAACCAATTTGATATCAAATGTAAAACGTTAAAGATCAGAGGTGCTGAGTTAAAACAATTTTGATTATCAGTTTTGGATTCAAAGGCAAAAATCAAGACAACTTTGATATGTTTGGGCGTCGTAACGTAATGCAACTTTACTATACAATTATGAGATCAACGTTTGGATTAAAAGCAAAATATATTATATATAAAGCCCTTGTAGTGGTTACCCGAGGTTTGATCCCGATTATTGCACTTAATAAACCTCTCATAAATATTTGTTTGCAATACATTCCTCTCTTGCGTGCCTTGCTAATACTAGGGCCCACTCCAGTATCAAATCATGGCGAGTTGAGTTTCCCGCGCATGTCGAGTTTCACGCGCTGTGTATCGAGTTTTAATCGCCATATGTCGAGTGCGCACCGTTATATGTCGAGTTTACAGCCGTATCTGTCCCAGTTTGCCTCTGTACATCGAGTTTTGCTCTCTATATGGTGAGTTTGAATAAATCATGTCCAGTTTTTCCTCGTCCGAAAAAAATCATGCCGAGTTCAAAATCATGGCGAGTTTGCTAATGTTGAGAAAAAAAAAAATCATGTCCAGTTTGAACATGTTGAAAAAAAATCATGTCCAGTTTTTTAAACCGGCATGATTTATTCTGGAATGATTTTTCTGGACATGATTTATATAAACTGGGACCCATAGAATCAAACTGGACTAGGCCGCGCTGTAAAATCGACATTTATAGCGGGGTTAAACTCGAGATCCAGCGCATGAAACTCGACATGCGAGGGAAAACTCGCCATATGAATTGATCGTGAGAGTGCCATACTCCTCCCCTAAACAACCCCCATATGCCGTCTGTCCTACCCCCTCCAAACTACCAAGAGACCTCCCCCCCAAATCGGTATGCATGTTTCCCACACCAAGATCTTCCCACACAGGTCCAGTGATACAGCGCCACAGACGTATGAGTGAAGAGAATTATGCGCATGGCAGACTGCACACTTTACTGACTGATGATACGTGAAGAGCTTATGATATGAGTTATAGCAAAGATAATCTATCTAACCCAAGATCGGCACTTACTCCGCCGAAATAAACGGTGAACAATGTAACGCTGCTACGTCATCAAAATCACTCATGGGGAATAGCGCCGACATGCGTCCATTAGGTAAACTCAATAGCGACGACGGCGGCTACACTGCCGAACCGATACGAATGATAACAAGGAGGCGTGTTTTGAAGCAAATCTTGCATTAAATTGAAGACAGAGTGGAAATGAAATGAAAAAAGGTGTTTGCTATAACTTACATTATCATAACATGTATATGAAATGCTAATCCCTCAATTTTGGGCATTTTCTACATTTATATTTATCATCGCACCATGCAAATAGCCCTTGTTTTGGGAATGAAGCGCAGCACATACATGTCATTGGACTTTGTACGCGTAACTTTTGAGTAGGCTTACCACCTCCATTTCTTTTTTCCTTTCTTTTTATAACAAAGTCACTAGTTGGGTCTACGTTAATTGGGTACCATGTGGCAGCTATGATCGCTCTTTGCCAACTGATATCGATTTAATCTATAGATTGAAAGATAAAAATAGATACATATATTTTGAAATTTTATTTTCACATTTTAAATAAATCTGGAAATTAATCACAACCCTAACTGGGACCATACTAAATTGTAGTGTTTTTCATTTTTAGTGTACAGTGGCTTAAATATTAGATTTAGTTGCCTTTTTAGCCCAGATACCTTAATTTTGAAATTTCTTTATTTTCAGATACCTTTGTGATGAATACAGATTATTGAGATATGAACCTTTAAATTAGGCTCGAACTGAGTCATGAAATCTGTATACTAGTATCAAGGCTTTATTTCGAGTGTGGGATTTCGAAAAACTGGCTTTTTTTAAAGAAATGGTCTATTCCAGAAAAAATGCCCCCCCCCTCCCGCCGTAGAGGGCCATTTTTTTTTTTTTTTTTTTTTTTGTCACTACATTCTGGTATTCCTGGCTATGCCTTCCATGATTATCTGGAATTCTAGAAGCTACCTTCCGTAAAATACCAGGAATTCCAGACACCACCTTCCGTAATGCCAGGCATTCCTAGACTACAATGTAAAAAAAGTTGGAATGCCTCAGAGGATTATGGTTCAGGGGATATAAAAGTGTTGAAAATATTGATTTTTCAAGTTCCCGCCGGAATTTTCCTCTGAAAATCGTAAAAGCACTGGAATGCCGTCACCCTCTATAACCTAATGGCTGAATTCCACCCACCCACCCCATATTCAGACATAAATTCTGGATCCAGCTTCAAAAGTGACAAAAGTCTTGATTTCCGGCGCCCACTATGGGGGGGGGGCATTTTTTTTCTGGATTAAGCCCAATGGCTCCCCATGGTCCCTTGCACCCCCCCCCCCCCGTCCTTTTGAACATCATCACCAAATATAGTACTTCTCTTGTGAAGATGCTCCACATTTCCCTTATCAATAAATAGAAGCAAAAAAAAAAAAAAAGAGAAAAATATAAATTTATAAGTTTTTAGTTGTTTTTTTGTTTGTGGAATTTGGGGGAAAAAGAAAATTTAGTTTTTTCCATAGGTTTAAAAACAACTTATTATTAATATCCCCCATGACTTTATAATTCCCCGCAAAGGATGTCATGAGATTTTTCTTTGTTGCTTTCAATATACAAAAATAGTGTCACTTTATTTTGGAATAGAAATCAGTGGCCCTAAGTTCACTTTCAAAGTCCCGCAACCACATTGTGACCCATTTATCCATCGATTTCATTCCAGATATACCATGTAACGGGACCCCACGTTTAAATTTCAAGGCAATGGTAGTTTGCGTTATACACTTTATTTTACCCTCTAATCATTGAGGGGCCATATGGAACTCTTTCATTCCCGCCTCCCCTCATTGAACAACAAGGATTTTCGTCAATTTACAAAAAAAAAATAATACAAGAGCTTCCCGATTTCCTTTTGCCCTATGGCATTTTGCCAAGTCACAACCAAATAGTTCAATCAATCATCACCTCAACCATTTAGATTTGTGCATCGTATTTTAAGGAACGTAAAGAAGTTTACTCTTACTTTTCGTAAGGTCTATAACCATCACCTAAATCACCTATGAGTCTAGAAGTTTGGACAGTCACCGAGACAAAACGGTACCAAGGTGCTACAGTGCCATCGCGTCGGCCATTCGACACTATCACTGTGCACTCAATTTCATCACTCCCCCAGTTCATTGTTTCAAGGCAAATTACTAATTTTTCCTTTAGGGAATCGAAAAAATGAAAATTTTGGCGATTTTGGGGTTATTTGAGGCAATTAAACAGCTGAACACTAGACTTCAATCTACTCGCCATGCTTCTGCACGTCTGCTATACGAGATGTTTTCGTATTTTACCGACCTGACGCTTGGATCGCCTTCCCCATGACATCACTTCCGTTCACAAAAATAGGGGGAGTGTCCAATCTGTCCTTAGATTATCTGTGGTTATAAAGCCTTGAATTATCATACAAACGGGATTCCGCTTTTCCTTCTGTACATTTTTCAAATAAAAGGTGGTCTTTTCTTTCTAGTTCTTGATAGAGGCATACTTTCACCTCTATGTCTTCAAACTTTTATTATAAGTCTGTTAACTCTACATTACACAAAACTATCCTATATACCCCTCTCACTGTCAAATAATGTAGTTCAAATCGTGAAAAAAACTTCAGCAATAGGTTACCATAGCAATGGCGTCCATAAAGAATAGTTCGATTTTGGTCTCCGTACACCAAGCCCATCCGACAGTCATGCATCAAAATCCTCGCTTGGGTTATGGAACTACAATCGGTGGCAACCCCCATATACTGACTAGAGTAGGAACGATTATAACTATTTCCAACAAATCCGTTCCATCAACGAACAGACCTGTTTGTCACTTGAAACCATTCTAGTTGCATGGCAGCGTTTTCGTTTTTTATGATTCTTATAACGTTTATGTGGTGAAGCGGTTAACATATCCTACTCCTATCTTAATTCTGTACGACAGTCGAGAATAGAATCACTCCCTGTCATGCGTTTGGGCCTCTGCCAATGCTATGTAGTATCTCTGCCAATCTCTATTATGTTGTTTGTATCTATGTATACCACATAATTACAGGCCGATACACTGTAAAACAGTGTTTAGAAACGTGGTTCAAATTAGTGTTTATAGGTACTAAGAATGTTAAATCTCTAAACAATTAGCATCAAATGCCTAAACACTTGGCACCACATACCTATAAACACCTACCATCAAAATGTCTAACCATGTTAAGATTTTGAATATGTTTAGATTATAGGATGCTTAAATATTAAAGGCCGTATTCTCAAACGATGTTTAAAATAAACGGTGGTTAGGCCTAAACTGTGGTTAGCTAACGCACTGTTTTAAAAAACCACAGGTTAAATATTTTAACAAGTCGTTTAGCTAACCACTGTATTTAAACGCCGTAAATATCATCCACCGAACTGTGACTTATCTTCGCCTATATCATTACGTGATGTGCGTGAACAATATTATATGTCAGACAATGCCTTCCGCAGTTGTAAATGCAATGCAGGAAGCCCACGGGTAAATTTCAAGAATGTCGCGTTACGCAAGAGCTTTAGAATTTGTTGAATGACGGAGACAAAACCCGGGCCTATTTAAAACTGTTTTATGTCGTTGTCCCGCACTTGCTATCATTCATCAATACTACAACAGATAAACACGAGCATGAAAATAGAAGCAAAGGAAAAATGGACGAGAAGAAATCAACTGAGGACTCGGAAAAGAAAGATAGAGAAATAAAGAAGGTAACTGGTCTAACCACGAGTATCACATGGAGCTGAAAGTATCAGGCATTTGATGAAAATGTGAAATTAAACACGCCTTAAACTACCCCCGGACCAAGTCTAATTTTAACAACGTTTTAGGCATGTTTAACTATGTTTAGCTAAAATTTAAACAGCGTTTAAAGTTAACCATGCTTTGAGAATTGCGTTTATTTTAGCAGGCGTTTAAAATGTGATTTAACCAGTGATTAGCGTTAAACATCGTTTGAGAATACGGGCCTAAATAGATATTTCTTAAATGTTTAAAAAAAGTGGTGTAAAAATGTTTAGAAAAGTGTTTAATTTCTAATCACTGTTTTACAGTGTAATAATACACTCTAAAAACGTGTTTAGAAATTTTGGACAAACTTGCGTTTAGATGGGTTAACGTTTAGCATTTAAAACAAAACTTGTGTTTAGATAGCTTAACGTTTAAACATTGCTAAACGTTAACCTATCTAAACACAAGTTTGTCCAGAATTTCTAAACACGTTTTTAGAGTGTACTCTACACCAGGGTATATGCGTATGACTCCAGTGTGGTATGGCGTTTAGATTTTACAAGTCTAGGGGAATATGTTGAGTAGAATAAACGGGCGCGAGAGATGGCTGCGCCGTGGCTCCCCTTTACGCCCCGTGCAGCGTGCTATCTTCAGTAGACAGCTACGATAATTACCCCTAATCCATAACATTCTGCCCTTCCTTCTGTTTGTAATGTAACATTAACACATGGTTGTACAATTATTAACCCTATCACGAGGTCATGGATGGGATCTGTCCATACGTCTAGTAATGATCTATAGTCTGGGTTTACTTCTATGACATTTATTGACAAATTTATCAAATTCAATGTGCCATTACAAATCTCTGGAACAGGTGAAAAGGAATTGAACCAGTTTGTATGGGAATGAAAAGTCTACAGACCGTGTATGATTGAGAGTTGTAATGTGTAGGCCTGTATACACAAGTTTAACAGAATGTGACTAAATCTATTATCTGATGATGTATGCGTGTAGACTGTCGTGGTTTGTATCGCGATTAGTCACGTGACCCAAATGTACATTGAGCAGTATACAAAGATTGGGGATGACAATAGCGGTAGTCGTGGGGCCGTAACGCATCTATGGAACCCCTGCATGTGCGCTTGGGAGTGTGTTTATGCCTCTGTATGCCATGCACAAGATTTTGGTGAATTTGGTCCTTAACCAAAATAAATTTCTTTTTAAAATAAAATTTAACCTAATTACTTGAAATGTAACCAATAATATATGGATGCAATTTGTGTATTTGTTTGAATCACAGTATCGAGTTAAACCGTGTATATAAGTGATGGGAACGAGATATTGACAAATATCTTAAAGGAAGATAGGGGTTACAAGACCACAAGCCCTGTACCGTATAAGCGTAAGTTTTAGAGGCGATCGTATCCCTTTAAATCTCTCTCACTTTTTACCCATAAATAGGTCTATGACTATGTCAAACTCTGCATAATAGAAGTCACTTGAGAGGCCCTGTGTAAACTCTAGGTTTAGATGGATTTAAACTGTTTCCCTTATACACAATTTCAATCTCATGCAGATAATTTCTCAAAACCAGACTTCACTCCCTTTCAACTCCCAAGCGATATGCTGCTGTATTAACTCACTGGAATGCAGATTTTCTGCTACAGGTTTTATTCATGAAAATTGTATTTCCTTTTTTTGTTGTTTGTTTGTTTGGTTTTTTTAGTTGTTTAGTACACATTTGTACACTGTCCAAACGGCTGGATCGATTAACTCAAAATTTGTAATTGAGATGTTTTCTGGCGATATGCTTCCATGTGAGGGAGAAAACATATTACTGTAAATGCAGTGTTTAACAAAGTGTGGCAAAACATGTTTAGCCTATGATTAAAACCTAAACATGTTTAGATTTATACATGTTTCTTATATTAGGATTTAAACATGATCAAAACATGTTTTTGTCCATACTTTCTAAACACTAATTACAGAAATATTGAAAAGCGGGGGACCATTCACAGGTGTAGGTAGCGAGATATAGTCCTACGGGGCTCACGGTCCGGGAAAAATGGTGAACAATAGGACAATCGACTCAGTTGACACTTCACGCAACATTAGTTTCAAGCTTTATTCCGTTGTCGTCTATGGAGCCCGGATATGATACCTTGCCGGACTATGATTACTTTCACACCTGGTCTTGACTTTTGACTTTGACGTTACTTGCATAGTGACGGGTTGTCCCCTTGCTATTCTCATGGGTAATTCTCCTCCATTCTGGTCTGCCCTTTGCAATAGATTCGGCATTTTGGAGGTCCAAGCCTGTGTCCTTGGGGATCTGGTCTTTCCATCTTGCTGGTGGGCGACCTGGCTTCCTAGGCTTGTTGAAGTCTTGCGTATAGGCTTGGTATGCTAATCTGTGTTCCGGCATCCTGACGACCTGTCCAAACCACTTCAGCCTTCTCCTGTGACTGCATCCGTGATGGGCATGTGATGTTCAGGATGACGCTTGTCTTATTTCATTCATATTTTCTAATTTTGTCCAGAAGGTTCACTCCTAGGATGGACCGGAGAAATCTCATCTCAAAGCTTCTAGCTTTTGTCAGTCTGTCTTGCGCAATACCAGGACTCTGCTCCATAGGTGGCAATGGGGAGTATACGAGATTGGTATATTCTGACTTTGAGCGATCTTGTGATGTCATGATTGCTCCAGATGGTGTTTCCTGTATACCGAATGCCCATGCTGCCAGTCTTGTAAGCCTCTTGATGTCCTCCTTAACTGAATGCACATTACTTCCAAGAAAGACAAAATCATTTAATGTGTAAATAGGGTCTGGTTAAGGGGTGAGTCTCTTGGGTCATCGGACATGATCTGCATTTGAGATGGGTTGATCTTCATCCCCATGGCGCAGGCTTTTCAGTTCTTCTGTGGATGCTGTAAACTTTTCAAAGACCATTTCCAGCAGGGTGTAATCGGCATAACGAATGTTGTTATTTTCATCTCTTCCCCATTTGGATCCGGAGCCTAGGTTTTGAACCTCCTCTCATTACAATTCTAAGAAGAGATTGAAGAGGCATGGAAGATAGAAGCCATCCCGGTCTCACACCAACTAGACCTCGAACCAGTCAGTGAGTTTTCCATTCACTGGACCCACGTTAAACGTTATCCCGACTACACCTTCAATAGTGGGTCTTATAGAGAAGATGACTCGGATGGGTAAGTGTTTATGATATTAGTTCATATTCTGTAAAAACTTTAGAGCTTTTGGTGGCTCTATATACTGCAAAAAGTGTGTCCTAGCATGCAGACATGTCTTCAGAAGCAATGTCGTTAATTAGCGTATGTGCACGTCGCATTATAGAACACGCGTCTTGTTAGTTATGGACTTTTTTATACGAGCCCATTCTTGCGATAAGACGTAAACTCGAAGAATAAGTGACTTGTTTGGGGCACTTATTCAACGATGTGTCTATTGTAAGGAACATGGACGAAAGCTGTCCTATTCTGTCCTATAATTTACGGCAGCAATCCCATTTGTGTTTGTATAGCTATAGTCCATGTCTAAATTTTAAAGGATTTTAGCTGTGTTCCATCCAAAAGACACGTCTAAATGCAAAGGACATGGCTTGGTCTAAGGACATGCTAAAAAGCTTCCAAAGTTGGCGTCTTAAAATAGGTCCTCAGGCAAGACAACATTTTTGCAGAGTAGTCATTGTATTGCTTACAAAGGCATTTTAAGCTGTGTCCGTACAAAAGACATGTCTAAAATGCAAGACATGAACTTGTCTAAGGACACGGCTAAAAAGTGGCTCAAAGTCGCGTCTTAAAATAGTGCCGTCAGGCAAAGACACAATTTTGAAGAGTAGTATGTCTTACATACACACGTCACACAAAATAAAAACATACCACTATAGAGCTGCGTGTTTCACATGGTGTAAAGGGTGCGTCTGGGAAAATGTCTTCACATAAGGTACGGTGCATCTAACCATAACTCAGACTCAAATTTCTGTGTCTTAAAAATTGATTATTGATTTGTGCTAAGGTCAGGGCTTACTATGTGTCTTGCTACATGTATAGAGACAAAATTGACATTAAGATTTTCGCGGAACTAAAGAATATTATGCGATCAAAAGGCAAAAAAAGTGCACGCTTTAAAACAAATGGTGTTGTTCATTATGCAGGCAGGCAGCAAAAAGGGGTTGCTTTATACGTTTTAAACAACCGGCGTTGTTCACGTACCAACTTTAACAATTGTCTATTCAAAAACAGCTGTAAAGCAGAATATCTACACAACTTCGGTTGCTTTGTTTTACAGGGTACAGTTATGGGTGTACACTGTAAATACGCTATTAAAACTCTTAAAACAAACTAAACGCGTTCAGGTACAAGGCTTAAACAACTGTTGAAAGCATCATATTTGTCTATATTTTGTTTAAATTAAACAACCCTTTTTTGCTGTGTAGGTGAATGTAGTTTCTTTGACCCAATTGAGGTTATCAGTGCCCTCTTTGATATCATTGTATTTGGGAATCTGCACCCATAGGAGCCCCACCCGACGACGTGTGAAGAAACTGCGAGTGCCCCATAACAGAGTGCCCTAGCTTCCATACACTGCAAAAAAGTTGTTTTAAACGTTTTGCACAACCAGGTGTTCGTTCATGCTTAAAAAACTTGTGAATAATTTAACAGTTGTTTAAGAACGGAACTTGAACAATACAAGTTGTAATGGTGTGTGCAGTGCCGTGTACAGTAATGGGTCCACGGCACCTGTTTAAAGTCTCTGTAATTCATAACCACTGACAAAAAAACACTCTAAAACAGTGTTTAGAAAGTTGAAGGCAAGGTGGTGTTTAGGGTTTTAATGTTTAGCAATCAAACCACTTTGTGTTTAGAAATTAAACATTTGGTGTTTAGAAATTACACAGTTGGTGTTTAGAAATTAAACCTTCTAAACGTTTAATCTTAAACATTGTCAAATAATCTAAACACCAACTGTTGCGCCTGTGCTTCCATGAGCTGTCGAACCACATACTTGTCTTAAATCATACGCCTACAAAACAACACACTCAAACCACAGACAGGCAAAAACCGTATTTCAAATTTCTCAATGCCATATTCTCTCGTCTTTATTTTTTGTAGTTGTAGCTTGAAGAATTATATACAATCTTTTCTCTCACATAACAAAAAAACAACTTCAAAGTTTGAGGATATACCGACATTATACATACATAATAAAAACATCTTCAAATCGTAAGTTTATACATGAACATCAAATTTTTTCGTTGTGAACATTTTTAACTGCACGCCATTTTTTCATAATACAACAAAACTTCACGAAATGTGAATCCGCAATTGTTTTAGTCTTGGTCTCATGTGTTCCCAATTAAATATTTTATTTTGAAAAAGAATTGGTATTTTGTAAACAACCTGATAAAAATAAACAATCTCAAGTTGAAATGTCTGCTTTAAAGGGGGGCATTTATAATGTCCACATACATTAAGTAGACCGCTTACCGTAAACTTAACAGAGCTAAACGGTAATGTAGTAAGCTCCCAGTACGGTTCACAGTATGCACGGTATTAATGCGTGGAAATATAAAACCAGTGCCCAACGGCACGGACTGTCATAATCCTTATCAATAAATCGAATTATCAACCATGTTTTTCCCTTGCTTATTTTCCCACCTATTTCTTTGTACTATTTTGGACAAGCTTAAGATGTTTGAGGAGGTAGACACGTAGGATAATTATTAGTTATAATATTTCTGCATGCGGAGGGAGAGACGGATGTAGTGTCAAGAGTAGTTATTACGGAGATCTATAATTGAGCTCTAGAGTTGCATACATTAAAATATTGAGAATGGTACTATTAGAAAAGATTTTTTTCGTATAGACATTAACAAAAGTAATAACAAAAGTGACAAATTGTATTTTTGTTTAATAAAAAACATGTTTTACTCTTGTTTTTATCGTGTACACCCTGGAAAGTTTATGGGTACATGCTATAAATTCTACGAGTTTTATGGCGGATAATGGACATTGCGAATTTGAATTCACAATTTGGAATCTGGTGAATGCTTTTTAAGAATAGTTTAATCACCCTTGAATTGCCTTTTTGAAATACTATGTATACAGATATCCTGGAAAACATACCCACTGTATTAAGGATATACACAGGTTACCTTTCTTTTTATAAATATTCTCTTTTTTAAATAACAATGTGGCGAGTAGCGGCATATACAGATATAGACAATACAAAAATAAGAATCGCACTGAACATCTGTTGTTAGTGCTAAATTAGGCTGTTAAATACAGCAAAATGGTATAGCAGTTGCAAGAAATACAACCAATCTACAGTCATAATAGGGTTCAATTTTGGACTCAAATGAAACTTCCAATTATTATGCACTCTTCACCAACTTTATAAAACTTCTATTTTCCGCTTGGTGGTTTCCCACTGGTTATGGATCATTGGCGGCGTATAAGCAAGGGCGAATCGATCTAAACTGGCTAATTAAAGGGGATGGTTGATATAGCGCATAAATTGCTGTTTAAGTTATTTACTCTAATAGCTTAACGTGGGATAAGAATTTTGAATTTACTTGTTCATTTTTTATCCATTTCCAGTTGTCATATCTGAAGTTGGAAATTGTCTCTAATTTCCCCTCATTAGTGTATAAAGTAATTACCAAAGAGCAACAATGCTTTCTTTGCACGGATTTTGCCACGTACCTATAAATAAGCGCCTACACCCCTTTTGCTAGGGGTTTAGTTAGAATTATGCCCCGATCCAGTCGGGAACTTAAAGCATGCTAGGTTTTGGCGGTACAATTACAGTATCATAGAACTGACATTGATATTTGTATGTGTGCGGCCGTGTATAAATTAACTATTTATGAAACCGAGTTTAATATTGCATCAATGGGTTAATGGTGGAGACCCGGACAAAGTAATAAATAATCATCTGGTTAATGATAGGCGCAGTTCGGAGCCGGGAATCTTACACCTTCTCTCTCAGTTTATTATGAAGTCTTTCAAGATCGTCAAGCTCATGATATGACGCTGTTGTCGCCCTGACTTTAGGAGCTACAACAGCCGTCCACCTCGGCCTATAGCTGGTTTGAGTCTTCGCATCGGTTGGCTTGTATACTCTTCACCATCATAACACAGCACCGCTGATGAGCAGATCGGCAGACGACGGACAGAAGGACTACTAAGAATAGGGCCTCCTCTGAATTATCAGCGCGTCTCATCTTGAATACGGTGATGATATGGTTGCTGGTATTACATCAATGTCTCTTTGCTTTGGGCTAGTTTGGGGAGATGGGATTGTATGCCTGTAAGATAAAAAAGAAATAAGCATGGGGTTATATTTAAACGCTATGTTCACGTTATGTTAATAACTATATAACTAGTGCTTGTTGCTAAATTTAGTTGAGCTGTACGTACTCGCGCTTTCCAAGTTGTTTTATAATAACAAAATACGTGACCTACAACTTCGCATGGAAAATCCTCGACCCTCAACCAGTGAACGGTAATGGCTTATTAGCATAATCGCACAAAACTTAATTGCCGTTTCAACATCCTAATTAGCATAAATGCACAAAACTTAATTGCCGTTTTAACTTTCATCTACATGATAGCATCGTTTTAGAAATGCTTAGTCAATTTGATCCCAAAGTTCAAAAGTGATATTTTATTTAATAATAATGCTTGCCTTGTGTGTGCTCGTATCATAACATTGGCATCATGCACAATTATCGATTATAAATTCATATCATACACACTTTTTTATTTAGCACATGTGCTCCGCGGTTTAAAGTCGTGTATTATTCATACAGCAATCATTCTATTATTTACAGAATAAACACGGATCTCGGATGCCGTAATTGTTAGTCATAAATTGGCGGGAATTGGTCGCCTATTGGAAACCTATTTAGGACGAGCATGGCTGTGTTTAATACCGTGCGTATATGGTGGCGATTACACCCAGAAATATGATATGAATATTGGTTGGATGATTTCCGAAAGAGGCAACAAGTCTAATTGTGTATCTGATCGAGAGCAAAATCAATAATTCTGACGACACTCTACCAATTTTGTAAATTAGATTTTCTATGACGCTGTTTACAATAATATTTTTATAATCACTTTTTGTCAGAAAACTTACCTTTTTGGTACGGGCTTGAAGGCGGTTCTTAACCGCTCCTCCGTGGTTTGGGATTCGCTCTGTGTTTCCCGCCTGGCATCAACTATAAGCAAAACAAGAGAGATAACAAAAAATATTTAAAATTATTAACTCGAACTCGGTGCGATATCATATTACATTACGACATTTAGGATTTTCAAGTCAGCACCAGGGATTATTTGTAATTCAATGACGGTTTACATTACATTCCTTCGCATCACACACCGGATCATAAATTAGGATGGTGATATTTTCTCTTTGTGCTTTTGTAAGATATTAAGCATGTTTGATCTTGGTTGTGGAAGCGGGGATTATTTTCCAAGCATTTTTAACACACAAGGCCAAATACGTCCTTACGCGCCATTGCCTTTATCAAGATACGACATTAAGTAATCATCACGAAGCGCCATAAATTCAAGATATCGAAAGCGCGCTGAAAGGATGCAAGCTATTACACACAAAATATATATCAAATCTTTGGTGTGTTCAAGAGAAAAGTGCCTCCTTTATTTGCTTGAGCAAAAGCGCGCGAAGGTCGAGTGGACACCGCTAGTTTGTGTTATACAAATATAATTTTCAATTTTTCGATCAATATTCTTATATGATGATGGGTTTACAAACACTTTAAGTTATAAAATCAAAAACGGAATTCGCCATAGTGGGTATTCAATATTAAAATCAATATTAAATGCTTGCGTTCAGATATGATGGATTTAATAATTTAACACATAATAACTTTGACACTAATTCAAACTATACGTTATGCGTTAATATAAGTATCAGAAATCAAAATACTTTCGCACCTAATGGTTAATTTGCCTTCGTGGTTTATACTTGAACTCAAACAATATTAGTGAGATCTTTGAACACGGGTTTTAAAAATAAAAACATGCCCTTTTTGTGTTAGCCGCTTTCTCAATGTCCGTGATAATTTCCCCTTTACACCATTTCCCGAATTTGTTTTAAAAAGGAGGGAAACCCAATGGGCTTTTTCCTGCATTACTTAAACCTTTCCACCTATTTGTTCCCGCTTTCTCTCAGCGCATCTTTCTAGCCCGATGCCTTGCGGGCCAAATCTCCCCTATACCGGATAGGCCTACTCTATACAGAGCACTCGAGCATTAATGCGCTGCTTAAGAGCGTACCCAATTCCTCGCCGCAGGCCAGTCGTGGCGCGAATGGCGTGATATGCGTAGCATTATTTGGGTCCATAATATTGAGAAATAACCGTTGTAAAACGGAGGAAATTGTAGTAAACATTAATTCTGATGATAGACTGGCTTATACTTAAAGATGATGACTTATCATAGAGATTGAGGACCGATTTGAAATATGACGTCTCTCTAGAATAATAATTACAGCGAAAAGACCAGATCAAAGACGACTTGTGTATGGGGCATTATTCTGCCTAACTATTCCACATTAGCGCGTGCACTGGTTACACACATGGCATGTTGAACTTACACTTGGTTTATACGGACACAAATAATTTCCTCCAAATTTGGCTGACAAAATTAAATATATTAATACATTTTCCCGTAATAATATGATTTGTTGATGTTACTTAAGAGGCTTTGTTTTGTTTTATGACAAATTAATTATCAAAACCAGATCGACTTGTGGCAAAATGAGATCACTCTTTTAGTGGTATCATCGACGTCTTGAGACGTTTTTGAAGGGTGAAAATTACAGCAATTTAAATATCATCCTACTCACCATCTTTATGTAATGAAGACTCTGTAACCCCGTTGACACTAGGCGCTCCAGATGAAGATGCTTCATGGGCGAAAAGCGGGTATCTCACCCCGTGAGGTATAGCCATCGCTGTAGCAGTCATTGCAGTGGAGAAAAGAGGAGTTTGGGCTGCGTTGACGACTGAAGTAGGTGCTCCGGTGTGAGCCGGGTGTGAGACTGGTAGTTGTGAAGGATGAACTGACATTCTTGGGATCGGAATACCAGCGTGGAATTGTCCATCTACCCATTGTCTCAAAGTCGACATTGGGGAATCATAGGGAGCATGTCGAAAACTAGCTGCTATACTATGGGAAAGACCATTGGTCCTGATGGGCCCTGGAGAAGATCTTCTTTCAGGACTGCTTGAAGTTGCTGTATGTGCCAAAGACCAAATTTTTGGTTTCACTGTGGTGGGTGTGTGGCGGGTGGTGGGGCTTGAGGGCGGGGACGTCGAGCCCGTTCTTGTTATGTGTGGTGCTGCGGGACTACTACTCCTTGAGCGGTCGTGACGGTTGTGTTGTTGGTAGTGTGATGATTGTTGGTGGTGGTTGTGTGAGGGTAGGGGTTGTGAGTGTCCAAGTGAGTCTCTTTCTGCTCGTGCCCTTGCAGCCGCCGCGTGGCATATGGCCATAGCACGTTCATTGTCCGTGGGACCATCACTAACAATGAGTGGACCCTCTTCTTTATTGTCTTTATCATTATTATTCTCTTCAGACTTCTCCTCGGCATCTCCTTCACAATCTGTTTGAACAAAATCAAATTAATTTGAATTTATTAGACGAGTGCTCAACCTAAGTGCACATGTGAAGTCAACAACGTCACAAGGGAAATAGCATGGAGAAAAATACAAAATGACCTAATGTGGGTATATTTTTGGATTATCAGTGCTATTTTTTATAATTTACTATAAAATAATTTAGAGCCTTTGGAGCCAACACACTCTACTGAGCATGGGGGACAAACGCGTATTACTAACTCAAACGAAATCATCATATTGGCATGAAGGACTTCTTTTACATGGTCAATGCCAAGACAAATCGTCTAAATAACCCTGTTTTAGGGGATTAGATACGGATCAATCAACTCAGCTATAAAAGAAGGATTGGACCCACAAAACCGAAATTAAATCAAGACTGAAGAGAACACAAATTATTGGAATTAAGATCTTTTAACAACTTAACCAATTTGCTTTTATTAAGACCCGGTCATTTGTTAATTCGTGACTGCACCGTAATACACATGTGCCGTTGATGTCAAATATTTTGACTGCATTTGTATTTACCGTGATCGCAATACGTTTTCCCTTTCAATGAAATCTGTGACAATCAAGAGCTTAGTGCTTATTACATATTTCCTGATCTCTAGTTTGTATCTTCCGAACATCTCTCTACTCTACGCAAGGATATGCAAGAAGCGGCTCAAGGTAATTCTTTTAATAATGCTGTATAAAGTCTGTTATGACCTAAATTTAACTAAAACGCATTCATCATCATTATACTCCGGCAACTTAATTGCTTAACTTAATATTGCTAGCACAGACCATTACCAATTTAAACAATATACTTAAGTTCCATAACACTTAACAAAGCCCAAATCAAGCCATCTCATTTTCATGATGCCTATCCTTAGACAATAGGAAACCTATTTACACATAGGTCATGCATGCAGCATCAAAACTGGAGTGTCCGCCTCGGTTCTGCACGAGTCCAGATATGAGTCGATCACTTCAAAATTGATATAACATCAATCAATGTCTTAGGAACTTTCAAGCCTTGGATTAATTTGAAACAAACCTATGCTCCAAAAAATGGTGTGTTTAATTGATTTCGTTTTGCCAAACTAAATTGAGGACGGGTTCTGTCAGCGTCAGGTATTTGGAAACAACGGTTTTTAACTGGGAGCAATAGAGTTATTCTAAAGATCAATATGAACGTCTAATTAATGTTAAAATTGGAATTAGTTGAGTCAATTGCTCGCAATACCAATGTTAATGTTATTGGGCATCATGCATCAAATGAAATGTATTTTTTATCTGTAACAAATTTGAAATAACTATACATAGACAATTGGCAATTTACGACTCATAGGGCATCTAACATTTAGGCTTTTATAAGCTCATTGTTTAACTGATGATGAAATGGTAATGAAACAGGCAAGAAACTATACTGTTAAACTGTTCTTATTAAATTGACTTTAATTCTCCATAGTCACTGAATAAAAATGATCACAAACTTACCCAAGCCATTCAACGTTCTCCATCCATCTCTTGCTTCGGTATATTATCAGCATTGCTATCACCATTCCTCCTCTCTGCCCCTTCTCCCTCCTCTTCCTCGTCGGATTCATAGTCCTCCTTCCTCCCATCTCCACATCTATTCCTTGGCGACCACGTCATCTTGTTCTCTTTCTTCAATCTCCTCCTGGCGTTGGCGAACCATGTGGACACCTGGGTCAGAGTCATTTTGGTGATAATTGCCAACATGATTTTCTCGCCTTTGGTGGGGGTAGGGGTTCTTTCTATGCTCATAAAGCCAGGCCTTTAATGTACTTGTTGTCTCGCGAGTGGCATTCTTTCGTCGAGCCCCGTTTAGGTCCATTGCTCCATATCTGTTTACAACAATAAAAGAAAATCACATATTTTAATTCAAAAGTGCATTGATAAAAAAAGTTACAAGATTATACGATAAACTTGGAGCAAGCTGACACAAAGTAGTAAATTTTGAAATCATTGATATGTATAATACCTGCGGTCAAAGACCACATATTAGTCTCAGCGAGCAATAAAGCATATTACCCAAATCAAATTCATCGTCATTTCACACAAATATTACCCTGCACAAAACACGCTAATTTTGATCAACAACACAAAAACGCCAAGATAACGAATTGGAATGGAATGTATACACACAGGCCTGTCCGCTTCGACTCTCATAAGATAGATTGAGCAAAAGGGCAAAGGGGTCTCGTCTGTTTTTGCGTTGACTGTCCGACCGGGTTGTCTATATGGTTTGCAAAAAGTGATAAATCTACAAGTTTACATCTTTTTTTTTTGCCCAGATATCATTAGCATTCGGAAACTGTAATAAATTAGTGTCATGTTTAACCAATCTATTTAGACCTATATTGGGTGCCCTCTTGTCGCGGGATAAAGTAGGGCACTCTTCGCCATTATTTAATTGATAAACGAAACCTATTCTACATGTACCAATAATCCTGCTATAAACGTCTTCAGATTTACATAGTAAAGCATAAACTATATGACGGTATAAACATGTCAACATTACAATTACACATAATAGAGAGGCCGTCTTCATCTAAACAACATTTATCCACTCGTTTATATACTGTTAACTTTTAATAATTTAACGCTTATTGAACACACAAAGCCCTATACTCAGACTAAT
This sequence comes from Ophioderma brevispina, assembly GCA_023653785.1. NCBI lineage: Eukaryota > Metazoa > Echinodermata > Ophiuroidea > Amphilepidida > Ophiodermatidae > Ophioderma > Ophioderma brevispina. The sequence continues at coordinate 98,869 of JAMKCH010004976.1, read as the reverse complement.
GAATTTTATGCCTACCTGTCGCCATAGTACTGGTATGTTGTAGGATCGTAGGGGTAACACGCTGTAGGTTGGGGTAGCGCGCTCCAGCCTTCTGCTCCGGTTTTAAGATCATAAGCAGAATTCTGTTCATAAAAGAAAAAGAAAAGAAATTGGAAGTGTATTACTCTAGAGTTATTGCATTAGGAAATTGATTGAAATAAGTTAAAGGAAGACGTAAGGCAAGCGGATAATTTCCAACAAGGAGATGAAACATAGACAGAAATAGATGTCAGGAAATTCTATAACCACGGTCTTCAAGCGTTCGGCTGTCAAATTCTGCCCATGCCATGGTAATGATTCACATATCATTTCACACAAGCTTGACAACTTTTCTAACTACAGTTTTCTGTTTAGATTTTCTACTCTAATATATCAAAGAGACGCTAATAACAGAAAAATGTGGTGGCTTTCCACTCGACCTTTGATGTGTACGTACCCTAGTTTGATTTGTGTGTAAGCTTTATTTAGTAGGGCATTACACGCCATCGAGTCTCCACAAAATGACTGCAATGACCCTAAAAAACTTCAGATTTTCCAGACCCGTGATCGCTCCATGAGCCGTGGAAACAATCGAAATGAACACCATACAAAATGGGACATGTCAACATAATGATAAACGCTTTTGCATGTTTACCTTAGAGAACTTGACAAAAGAATATGCCCTTATATTTACATATTTCGATACGATTTTCGATACGATTCTCCTACATTTCAAAACAAACATTTATTTTCAACGTGTACATTAAAATCAAATGATTAAGCCATGACATCTGTAAAAGTGTAATTGCAGCCAATAATACCTTCCTTAGTTACAATTAACCGCATTTTAAAAATTAATTTCATATAATTAAGCCACAATACACCTTCAATTTTAAGTAAATTTTAGCTCATACAGTGCTTATATCATGATAAAGTGCACGTGTCGCACAGTACTGCTGCGCTGCAACAGTTCTACCTTCTACGTGAAATTGAATTTGAGAAGTCAGTCAATGCAGTGCTCTGGCGATAATGGCTCAGTTATACTGCACGTTCATAATTGCGTTTATAATATGCAGTGTGAATTCCCATAGGCCCTTAACTCCCATCTAAATTTTACTGTGAAATGGTTATAGATTAAGCACCCTTCTTTTGTATGCTTACCAATGGCGAGTAAAATGCTGAAGGGTCGGCGGCAAAATGCAAGTATCCTGATTCTGTGGCGTAAGGGGAGGCGTAGAGAGCCGGCAGCCCGGGGACGCGGGCGTGCAGTAAGGCCGTGGTTCTGCTGTCGAGCGGGGAGCAACACACGGTAGACCCTGGGGTGGGAGGTACGGCAGGATCGGAACCTGCGGGTCGGGTAGAATCGCAGCACGATGTGGACGGAGTAGCTGCCGACATCAATAGCTGTAAAACAAGAAAATACAATGCAATTTGATAAGATTAAAAAAAATAAATAAATACAATTCAACGAACTGAAACTACAAGTAAACTGAGATATACACAAGATTACTCCATCACACGTGCATGTTCTGAAAGTTCAAATACATTTTACAAAAGTTTGTAGAAATTAGGTTTCAAACCAAAATGACTGTAAACTGTTGTTAATTTTGCCAGGTAAGTAACAACTCCAAAATATAAATTACCACATACATGAAAAAAGTAAAAACTATTGATGGTAAAACTTACCTGAGATGATGCCGGGTAGGGGTATCCAAACTGAGGAAAAGTCGTCATCTTGATGCTGACTAACTAGCTGACGAACAAACAAATGACTTGGTTGTCTCTCCCAGAAATGTTCAGTATATATCCCAGAAATAATAATATCCCATAGGAAGCTTCAAGTAGATGACAGGAGAATATAGAGTCCCAAATCAAAAAGTTGGTGTGAATATCTTGATGAAACCCAACGAGGCCACAAGCGATGACTTCGCTGGCTGGTGATAAACTGGTTAACTTCCAAGTTGGTAGTTAGCATATATACCAGCTGATGACCCGGCACGAAGGGTTATATGAACCCGTTTTATTCTTTTTCTGAAGTACCACTATCTAAGAAAACAAGTTACTTGCTCATGTACCGATGTCGCTGATACGACCAGGACCATGTCACCGTCAGCCCAGCTACTGTGCGTACTGGATTTATGGGCATTGAGGTCGTGTACCTACAGAAGTACTGCATGTGTTAGTATAGTCAGTAAAGCACTCAGTACATTAGCCGCAACAAGGCATGCGTCACTACAACACAACTCTGCCTAGCCAAGTCGCGGTGTTGGTGACACTAACTCCACTCAAGCTAACTGGCCAATCAGAGCGCGCCTTGTTCTCTTTTACTAACGAAAGAGCATTTGACAGTTTCGCGTTGATTGACGGTATTAAAAAGGCACATAAGTTTATATACTTTGCAATTGGAATATAAGGTGGCGGAACAATAATACCACGCCCATTTACGGGGCGTAGCGAGCGATCATAATGGTTAGAATCGGTCGTCGTATGCGTGTATGAACGAACTATAAACTGAAGTCTGTGGTTTGCGATTTCCCCTCTTGAAATATGTGTTAGAGATTTTTTTAGGATGAAATAAACATTTACAGACATACTTTGCCCTCGTATATAAAGTAACATATTTCTATACCATAAAAAACGATAAATGAACTCGTGTATTTGTCTACAGTTGCGTTTAATTGTAATCACTGAACATGTCCATGAAAGCGGTAATTTTCTTTTATTTACTTCACCTCTTTTTTTTTCAAGAAGTAGGCTTTTCCATTCAGAAAGAGAAAAAATGAGTGGTATTCAAAATCGCGTTGACATATTATGCGTATATGCTTGCAATATTTGGTATGCATACCACCATATCAAAACTATAACAATACCGGGTCTGACCGCCCATAGCAATTTGTAACGCCAGGTTAGGACGGTTAACGACCTACAGTTTTTCAACCACTTTATAGTAGTAGTCCATTCCCAATTTCATTATAGCCTTTATTTCGCTATTCACAGCATGAAAATAACTATAAGGACAAAATTTGGCATGGCAGTGAGTGTTATGTATTAGGTGGTGGACACCTCGCGGGCAAAATAACTGTTGAGTGTGGCCGTGGCCTACTGATTTCATTGTATAGATATGAAAAACCATTCGGTGCGTATTTTCTTGATATATACCTATGATGTAAATGTTGATATCCAATTTGGCGAGGTCGGACACTATGGCTTCGGCCTATCGGATAAGTAAGGTATTCCCCACATATTGTTTTGATATTGTTGTAAGTTTATGGCAATATATATATTATATATATATATATATATATTTAAAGTTCTAAACATGGGCTAAAATATCCTTTTGAACGATGAAGACTTTTGAGGGAGAATAAATGAGTTGTTTAAACGTCACTTTCTGTATTTCACACATTTTTACTCGTGTGCAGTGGCGTAACCAGCGGGGGGGGGGGGGGTTTTTTTTTTTTTTTTTTTTTTTAATGAACTGACTTTTTGTACAGTGTCTATGGAGAAGGACCCAAATTTGCCCCCTCAAAAAGCCTTGGCACCCCTTTAGCCCCCCCTCCCCATTTGCAAAGGTCTGGTTACGCCACTGCTCGTGTGTATGTCGAATGATTGCAGCGTCGAAGTGTTAGAGCGTGTCGAAACTATAAGTATTTCAAATGTATGAATTAAAACAAGAATGAAACAAATTGTTGTTTTACAAAAATATGATATACCCGTAAATAGTACGTAAGCTTTATAACATTTTATCCCCGTAGACAGTTATAATAGTCAACTACAGAAACTTGCTTATATCATCAACTGCACTGATAGAGCAGTTGAAAAAAAACATTTCAGAAATAACAAGAACTTCTATCCCGCAATCTCTAACAGTCAATCATCAAACTTATAAGATCATAAAACAGCATATAATTGTACCCGCGATATCACACAAGCAGAGATGGGCATTCATTCCGTAGCTTTCCCGTATGAGCAGGCAATGCATCGTTATCTGGGCTGTGCGTGTGTAGCGTGTTGATTGTGTTTTCACGGCGATTCATCAAATAATTCGCGAGGCATCTCTGTTGCAAGAACGGAATGGCGCCCTCATCCATGGCCCCATGGCAATCTGCAGTGTGCCATATGAACAAAGTTAATGGCGTTTTCCAATAACACTCGATTATGAGTGTGAACAATAATCTTAAGATTGATTTTGACAATTTTGTATTGGTAAAAATAAACATAAATTTAATGCGCTGATTTTGTTTTCTTACTCGATATGTACGTCCGGGATGTACGTAGGTGTAGGCCTATATTTTTCTTACCTATATATTGTTTCGTAAAGGTTCGTAAGAAAAAATACATAACAAAACAGATTGCGAAAGTATTAGAACAAAATGTTCGGGGGATATGTTTTTATATTCTAAATGTCACAAGGAAGGCTACAACGATTGTTATATAATAAAAAATAATGAATACCCCACCCCTCACCCGAAAAAAAAGAAACAAAAACTGCCAATAGACGACGAACCTGCAGTCGTATTTTTGTTTTTAATCTCTCAGGCATATCAGTGACCCCCGTAGCAAATCCAATTTTGGTACAGTAGTTTCACTGTCATCATTCGTCAATTAGGGGGTTTTGTTTTCGAAATCCAGCATATTTTTGCTGAAATACAATTTGCCAATATTCGTCAAATATAAAGCAAATTTTGCTAAAATAGTATCAAATTTCATATAACTTTGCTTAAAACGGCCGTAGTATGATTTAGTGGAACTCAGTTATGGATGCCATGTGCATGCCATTTTAAGGTGGTGCATGGTCTGCATTCTGTTTTACAAATGAACGGTACAACCGGGTTGTACCAAAAACTAAATCTGTTCATCCCTGGGGACAGAGGATATATTTTGATTTTAGAACTTAATTTCCAAAAAGATATAACTAGGCATAGGGCCTATAGCAATACGAGAAAAAATGCTGTTTTGTTCACTGATTATTACGAAAAGAAAAAAAAGATATATAAGTAGATGTGATTTTTTACTTTTTCCAATTTAACGTATTTCCATGACACGCGAAATGCTTTATGAAATCCTACACGGGTATCCTTCTCTGCTATTCGTGTGTGGATGTGCTATTATTCAGTTGCTCGATGATGCTGATAATTACATTCTACCTTGGTTCGCAAAGAGCCAACCGGTCGGGCCGCGTAAATTGGAGTCTGTCATCGCAATTGTCCGTGTTGTAGAATTCCTGGCGGATACGGTAAAGTGCCAACTTATTACCGAGACTCCAAATCCCGGCAACTGGGAATGATGAAAGATGGACAATAAACTGTAATTACCGGCGCTCTTGCGGCCAGTGTGGCACCTCGTAACATGAATTATCTAAATATACATGAACTTGACCGATGGGGGAGGATATGTATACACTAAACAATGGCGGAGTCTGATAGTAAAACTGTTAATAAATGTCTCTTCAAGTTGACCTCAAAGAAATGCAATGACTTGAAGAACGCCTTTTTTTATGCGTGCCTTTTACTTGCGTGTCGCTAAGCTAAGATATGTGTTATCTTTTTTGGCTGGACATCAGATTATCTGGTTTACTTATAGATTTTAAAATGCCATGGCAGATCATTTTAAAAATGAACACCGTCGAATTTCTATATTTGTATTTTTGTGTTAAGAACTTTTAAAAATTGTAAAGTTCTACATATTTAATGTGTCTAAACAGGGGGTTAAGTAAGAACAACACATTTTAGACCGTAGCAAACTATAGAATTCCCGATTTATGAATCATATAAATATCATAAGTTATACACATACACTTTGTCCAGGGCTACATAATTCTTCATCTTTCTCGCGAGCAACCGCGCAAAGTTCCATGAGCTATATTGTTTAATAAAACACCTGCACAAACCTAGCGACAAGAAAACGATAGGTGGATTTAACTTCTATGGTGATGTTTCATTTAATGAATCCTTTCATTTTTGAATTTATACCGTGAAATTGTGGTGTAAAAGGAATCATACTTGAGTAGCGTATATTCTTTTCGAACGTTCATCTGCTAATTGCAATGAAAATCTGAATACTAATTGCTATACACATCAACTCTTGTTTTGCGGAAATCGTGTTCCAGAATTCATTCTCAGAACATTGGTTAAAATTTTAACCAACATGTATTAAAATAACAGGTGAACAGTCCAACAAATGGGTAAATTTTTACCCATTTGTTGCATGGGTAGTGTATATTATTTTAGCATTTTATTGGACAAATTCTGACGGTAAAATATGCCCAATCATCTGCTATATTAACCCAACAAATTGGTAAAAATTTACCCAACGTTGGGCTGTTCACCTGTTAATACATGTTGGTTAAAATTTTAACCAACCGTTCTGAGAGTGAAGATTTCTGTTATATATGGCATCATGCGTGAAATTTTCGATTTCAAAATCGTGGGAAACTGGAAATACGGGAAAGGAACCCGGCATCGGTAAACAAAACGGATTATTTGTCTTTTCAAATCGGGAAAACATTATAGTTGCTTCACTAAAAGCACATTAAACTAAAGAAGCTAGAATATGCAGTAGAAAATTGTCGTTAATGAAATTTTCTCGTATACTTGCTAAACCCTTCCTGAATTATATCTATTTTTATGATCTCTACACGCTCTCGTTACAGAAATTAATTTAATGCATTAAAGTAATAAAAGTTTTATATCAAGCTAAAAAGAGCCCGAAAATCTTATCAAGCCTATTCAGAGAAAAGGAGATATTTCGTTTTCACAACCAAACTAGCTATATACCCCGCATAAATTCTAATACGACGAAATCGCTTCTGAGCCCCGCTTTGAGGAACACCCATGCAGTATTCAACGCCCAAACTGATATCAAAGTAATAAAATCGAATTGTCGAATAAAAATACCTGTAAAACATCCATGGAAATCACCCGCAATACATCGTAAAACTGACGATAATAGATATTGAAAAGGAGGTTTTTACGAAGCGGCCTGTTTCATGTGAATAGTTACGATCATGAATATTGGTCCATTTTTAAGTGCCCGGAATGCGCGTTTTGTTCACCACTTCACTTTTCTTTATAGGCCTATCTAGTTTTTATTCGTGGATTATGTATCGACTAAACCGTAGGTCTTAGAAATTACTACACGTAGTTTATTTTATGGGTGTAAATTGTAAATTGATTTTTGCTCCTTTTGAGTTTTTTTAAAATGCCGACAAAATTTGTCAGCACATTGATGTGTATTAAGATATAAATGGTTTCATTTTTGTCGCGTTTTTTTTGATGATTCAAACTAGATCCCGTATCATGGAAGTATAAAGAACACTCATGCGAGCTTTTGTGAAGTGGGCATTGTGTTAATATACATTGAAGTTATAGTGTAACATAATTTATGTAGAAATGTATTTTTATGGTATCGCTATCGTGCATGGCATAATGGGAATGATCTCAACTGTAGTTTGTGTATTTTTTTAATGGTAATTGTTCTCTTATTCAAAATAACAAAATCGGGAACAACAAACAAATGAAATAAAATAACATACATGCATGCAGTGCAGAGAATATTTATTGATTTTGTGTCCTGACTATCGAGCGAATTGACCTAGCAACTTAACCAAAGGTCAAATTAACTCTGAATTCGCTGAATTATTAAAGGTCTAAACTTCAAGCAAACTCTTTATTTTTATTTGTGCCAAATTTTGACTGCCAACAACTTAAAAATTAATCAGTAATTCAACTTAAAGGCACTATCGGTGACCACCCCCCCCCCCCAAGTAAACCTATTCGAAATTTACAGGAATAGTCTAAACGTGAAAGATAACTCCGTAAAATTCGCGTATATGTTATTTTTTGCAAATGCAAAATGCCAAAAATGGAAGAAAAAAGCACTGTTCAAAGATATGAATCTCCATTCAATACGTGTTGTAGAAAGTGTACGTACGGACAGCAACGACGAAGATATCCGATTTTGGTTTTGGAAAAGCTTCATCAGTAGGATTGTTTTATTGGTAAATTTTATGTTAGGCAAATTCAGTAAAATACTTGTTTTTACCAGGTTGCTTTCAGCCTTATAACTTGTTGGGTGTGTTAGGATAGCTGCACTTGCTACACTCGCCATGCAAAAATAGTTTTGATTATTTTTTCGATTTTCTGATTTGGCAAATCACTAGTGCCTTTAAGTTGTAATGAGATTTTGAAAAAAAATTGAACGCGTACACATTAAAAGTGTAGAAATTAAGATCTATAGACACAGACAATTTTAACTATGCAATTTTATTGTATCTTACATTTGGTCTATTTCATTAAACATAAGAAATATTTATACAAAACAAAATTATAGCAGTACCCTGTCGAAAAACACTTGAAAAAAATAATGTTATTCCTGGCCTTAGTCAAAGAACATATATGTTCCAAAAATGTTACAAAATAAGTAATAAGTGTTAAAATACGTGTTCATTCTTTAACATTGGTGTTAAAAATGAATATGTATACATATTAATTTTTAACACCATGTGTTCAAAAAAGTAAAAAACGTAATGTTATTCCTAGGCTTAGTCATATATATATATATATATATATATATATATATATATATATATATATATATATATATATATATATATATATATATATATATATATATATATATATATATATATATATATATATATATATGCGTTGAAAGGATTCATTTACTTTTTTCAAATGTTTTGGACGGTGAGACTGCTATAATAAAATACTGGTATGTATTTCCAATGCATTTTTTTTTAAATTCCGGAAACACATTTGGTGTTAAAAACCTGAACACCGTTTGAGGCATCCGTTTAATCTATTTTGTTCCCACGTTATCTTTGAAATATTGATGTTCGCTGATTTTGGTGCAGTACATGTGTAAGCCGTTTCTGCTTCTTAACTTGTTGACTCCCAACAGATCGATATACAACAAAAACTAACATTTACAGCGAAACCAAAACAGGTCGACAACAACTTGTTATCGAACACCTAGCGGACGCCAGTCAAAATAAAACAGCCATAGATCGATTCTTATGAACAGAGACTATGAATGCCATGTGAAAATAATGCGTGTAGCTCTGATGATCGCTTTTGAGATCCTGTAAACGGCGACCTCATGCTCTATATTTTACACAGAGAAGATGATTTTACAGTAAAAACCACAGCTCGCACAAACAAGCTTATACTCAACAATGTTTGACGGTTCATCGCAAAGACTTGCCTTTCTTTTACTCAATTTCCCCACAACAAATTTACCTTTTTATAGCAATCCAAGCATTTTTCATTTTTGACCCCTGTATTACGAATTTCCCCCTCCTGGATTCCGCCCACACTTTCACGGAAGGGCATTCTCGCTTTTTGTTCATTAATTAAGGGCTGGAGTGGGTAAAGTTCAAAAATCATTCAAAAAATTTCTGGCAAACTAGATAAGTGTCCGCCATGCACAAAATATGTAGGAAAGAATGACTTTAACCACCTGTTAACAAATATTGTTTTAAAAAAAATATGGATTTTTAAAGGGTCTCGATTGTGGGGCAATTTCTTTAGAATTTGATATTTTGACAATATCTCCGCAATTAAAAGTCGGACTAACAAATCCATTTGCAGATAATTTAGGGTATGTAACTGTGATTAATATCCATACACCACGTTTCGTTAATAGTTTATTGTTTGGGAGTTATTTTCCAAAAATGGGCGAATTTTGCCTAAAATCGGGTAACTTTGCATTTTAATTTTTTTCTCAATAATGAACTCATAGAAAGAGCAAAACACACGTCGGTAATTTTGCCCAAAGAGTGTAAGCTTTCAAAAATATTTCTATTCCAACTTGAAATTCCATTTGGTTTGTGAGATATCGTATGTTGAAGTTTCAGAAATAGTATCCACTGTAGCCTATGTTAACCTTCATAGAAGACAAATCCACTGAGAAATGATGCTCTGCTCTCCATCGGTCACGGAATTGCTCCAAATGACCCAATTAAATAATGTGAGTGTTGTCAAGGCAGAAGAATCGGGACATGTCTAAATTTAAACATGAGTTTCAGATTATGTCTTTTCAAATTTATTTTTGAAGATTCAGAACAACGAAATCATGGTTGATACAAATATAATCAATATGATATGGTACAATATATTACAAATACCAGCAAATACATAATGTTTATAACATGGGATAATACTGTAAAGTATATAAGCTTCTTCTGAATAGAGAGCAGCCCTTTAATTGAAGAAAATGTATCTATAATATTTTAAAAAATTGTTTAAATTTTACGCAAACTTAACTGTATATTGGAGACCGTACTCTATGGGAAAGAATAGGGCGAAACAACACTCATCGGAGACCAACATAACATTATAGCCCGATCAACTATTACTACAGTGTATAGTAATATAATTTAATTGAACTCTTAACTGCGAAGTTGTCACATGTTAACCGGACATCATTATGAAAGAGTACTTATTCTTATCCCAATAATAATTTTAATTATTATTGTTAAAAAAAATCAGTATTAATTAAATGTTAAAACATTTAGTATTAATTAAAAGTGACAAACTATATGCACGAATACAATCTCTGAATACTGCATATTGAAATAAACAAAACCTAACAAACAACAAGAAGGGCTTAAACGCATGTGTTTTTTTAATATAACATTAACATCTGCATTATTATAGTGTCATCAAATAGCAAAGGCCGTAATAATGAGGTGCCCCGCCGCACTCTTGATTCCTCGTAACGTTTGACTGCTGCACACTACAGGCACGCTGCAGTCCCGTGTGCAGTGCGACTATCTACCGAAGATAGCGCACTCAGTGCACGCTTGCGCAAGCAGTATGAGCAGCATCACCACCATAACTCCACAGTTAAAAATGAAAGAGCCAAACGAAATCCTAAATAACACATAATAAATATGTTTAATTACAAGCTGCATTTGTCTTATATTTTATTTGAATATGATTTAATGGGTCAGATCTAGTTGAATTACCTTTTGAATACCCTATGAGGTTTCAGTAAGGCATTTTTGTTGTGTGTTTGGAATAAGGCATCAAAAATGCTTAATTTCAAAGTTCCACGTAGAGAGCGAATTTGTCGTTTTGATTTAATAATCATTAAGTGCATCTGCCCATGGAGCACTGCGTGTTGTCTTATACCATGCAAAACAATGTTTTTAGAAATGTGGTGCAATAATGTTAGATGACTAATGTTTAGAAATTAAACACTTCATGTTTAGAATTCGGACATGTATGTTCAGAGATCTGACAATGATATGTCATGTTTAGAGATTTGACATATTGAAAAACGTGGTGCAAAATGGTGTTTAGAAAAGTGATTTTTAAACACCGTCCGGCAGTGTAAACAGTGAGATCTGTGCAGGATATCTTGGATGATATCAAAATATGTTAGAATCACAATATCCACTCTAAATCCATAATCATTCCTATCAAATTTCATTGGCAGCAGTTGAAAATGCAGATTTTTGTCAGATACGCTGAGGGTATAAGAAAAATAAGACAGACCAAAGACAGGCAAAGGTGTACGTTCATTTAGATAAACAGATATGAACATATCAGACAAACAAAAAAGACACAAGGTCAAGGAAATCAGCAGAACATACAGAACATCAACCAATCGGTCATATCGGACAGAGAGACGGACGACAGATATACGAAAGACAACAGGTGGACAGTCGGACAGACAGCAAGAGAGACAGGCGGACAAACAAAACACAGGAGCCTTTGTCACATCATGATGAGCATAATATATCCATTACTTGATAAACATTTTATTTGGAACCAATAACACAAACTATTATGTGATAAACACGAACCTTGGTGGTTATTTTTTCTCAGGCCTACAAAATATTAATCGATAATTAATTCGATGAGAAGAGTTTTCAAAAATCGTTTCGGAATTTCACAAATGTTAAGAGAACATTAATGCAATGCGATGATACGGGAATTTATTTCTCAATATCAGAATCGTATATCGAATCAAAAGTGAGTTAATGTAACTCGTTTCATTAGGTGGATACCCCACCCTCCCCCTCTTTCTCTCTCTAACGAAACCGGAAGTTCTACAAAAATAACATCGAAATTGAAGAATATGTAGTCGACATTTTAAACCCATCACCTCCTACCGATTTTTTTTTTACGTTTTCTTTTGAGTTGTTCCCCAAGATTTGGTCTAATTATTTCATCACAATCATTTTGTCTTGTTTTGCAAGACAGAAGACAAGAATCGGTAGCTTTGGTGAAGGAAGGCCATCATAGTTCATGTGTTTTGTTGTAACCAAGTGGCATTGTTATTGATAATGCATTCTTGACAGATGTGTTTACGAAGATGTACCGTATAGATATAAAATTGATTGAATTGTAATAAGAGACAACATTGTATAATGAAATTATCGAGAAAATAAAAAGGCCAACTGGAATTACATGGATATGGCCCTAATCCGCGGGGATCAATTGTCACCGTGCCGATTCAGCCTTCAGAAATATCAAAATGTTATGTTACTAGTTCGGTCGGATATCTTTTTCATTTTGTATGTGTGTGTTGTCTAAGATGTGCAAATTTGCATTTATAAATGTTTAACTAATAAATATTTAACTAATATGCAAAAGGTAAAGTGCGATAAAATAATAGCTATACGATTATTTTTGAGTTCAAAACATCATGTTTGAAGAAACGACCAAATTGCGCCAAACTGCACTTGCATAAAAAAGACACAAAGGAATTTCTGTTGAGTTTGATAATATTTCAGTTATTTCTTCCATTCCTACGACTTCGTATCATGGTTAGAGCTTTATACTTGCAGTATTCCGGGAGATAACAAGGTCACATGGGGGTTTTAAGTGATGTTTGTTTTAAGTGCGAAAGCGGGACCGAAACACTGGCGTCACCGGAATAAGTAAAAAAAAATATCTGTGAATTATGACATTTATACGGTATATATTCTTTGCAATCTTTGCAACAGATAACTTCTTTTTCGTTTTATTTTGATGCTATTACAATCCCGTTTCTCAAGTGAATACGATATTGCTTGCATAAAAGCTTGTACGGGGCTGTCTTTTTCTTTGCCGCGTTCCATGTCATTGACATCTAAAACATGCCATACGAGCCCGCTTTCCGCTTGTCTTATCTGGGGTTTGAACTCTTCGCTGAAACGCATGTCTTTCACGATACGGTCTGTACCGGGTCTTCCCAGTGGACGTACATTGGCAAGTGATTATCAGTTGCTCGAATCAGCAGCAACAGAAGCGGACTTTTCTCTGTAGAGTGATGAAGTCAAGACAGTCTTAGCGAGGTTGTAGGTTTGCTTGTTCGGGTATTGTCTTGATGCTATCTCTAAGACGGCGATGGTTGAAGTAGACGAATGCTATCTTAACCCTTTCTACGCTGCTGGACCTCTAGCTCTTGAAATAATGTTTCCCTATAAGATTTACAGATGCATCTAAAGAAAATGTGAAATAAATAACATTTTTATGCAAAAAATCTAACGTGAATGTGCTCGGAATTATATGAGTATATTTCCATGCGCCTTATTTCGAACTTGTCTCTATTTTGAACTTCGAACTATTTTGAATGACAAATTGGATTCCATCATAGTAAACTCAATGGCAAATTCTATTAAGTATAGAACTTCTATAACATTTGTAATTATAATTTTCTTTGGTTGTTATTCATTGTATCAACCAAAGTTTAATTTCTACATAAATCTTCGTCATCAATGTTATATCTGAAGTGCTAACCATAACTGAAAGTGTCGAAGCAAGTTCTGAGCTTAAGCAAAAGTGTCGAAGCAAGTTTTCAACAAACTACCATAGCATAGCATAAACACTAAAGCCATTGCGGGTCAATGGCCATCCGACCATTTCAGGGTTCTCGGCGCAGTCTTCTCCTTGCCTTAGGCAGAGCGTCACACCGCGTGAATTGTTTCTTTTTACCGATTGTCCATTTGTAAACTGCTGCTAAAATGTACCCTGGTAGGCAACCCAATCCAACCCTCCGATTCTTAAGTAGCCTCTATCCACGCCATGCAAGCCCTCGGCCACTAGGACAACGTCCCGCCTCTAACCCCCTTCGGATGTAATTCGCTCCTCCTTACAACACAAACTTTGCCCCTGTCGTGGTGAGTAGCTCATGAAATCTTTTCAATATGGGGTTGTTCCCGCGATTGTTGTGGCTTGCTCACAACACAAGAAGTAGAACAAGACTAACAATTGGCGTAGACTTTCAAACTTGGAAATCTAGCTCGGGGCTCCGCGACAAAGGTCTCCGTGTTGCGTTTTGTGTTAGCGCCATTAGACCTATTACCCCAAGTACCAGCGTGTTACAATAGCTGAATCAGCTGTCGGTTTATTATCACTTTGCACGACAGCATCAATTTTAGAAAACCATCCCAACAATTTTACCAAAAAGTTTGAAATTTTATTTATTTAATTACCGTATCAGTGTAAAATGGGTTCAGTTGGATCCAACCATGCTTAAACTTAATGAAACTGAGATATCTTTAAGTTATTTAAGCACTCGCATTAAAACATTTAAGCGTGCAAGGGTTACAGATTGGGCCATTCTGAAACGAATGGGCGTCTTTTGTGTCCGAAGGCTGTCCGAGACCCTATAGGCCGTAGATACACTTGACCGAGCCCTTTTGCCTTGCTAGTCGTTGAACTCCACCAGGGCTTCTGCATGGTCACTTTTACCAAACTTGTTTATCGCTCTTCTTTTCTTTTTGTCCGAAAGGGTCGGAGACCTGACTTTTTCTGCAGGCAAACAAATTCCTTCAGACAAACTAATTAGCCTCCAAATTCATCTTCTTTTATTGGAATCTTTTGTCTTCGCAACCACCTATCACAAATAATTGACTGGTAAAAGTTCAGTGGGGTTATCTCATGTCGATGTCTTGCCTAATTTTTCTAAGGCTAGTGACTACAATAAGCCTGTGACACTTGTATTCAAGTAAAGAAACCATCTGTGGTAGCGCACGTTACAAGCTTCATATAGATTCAAAGCCAAGGTGATAGTTGCAAGGACAAATAATGAGAAATATATGTCTGTATACCAAAACTTGTTTAAAATTATACGTTGTGTAATTAGCGAGATTTACTATAATGGATTGTTGAAGATAAATATTTATTTGCGTTGTTGTTCTGAAATAAGGTATTTCATTTTCCATTTACGAGCTTTTCATTTTTATGGGTTATACGACGAAAACAGGAAACCTCGTCACCTTTATTAACACTTATGCGCCCATCCTGTTAAATCTGTTTGTAGCCTCTGCAACAATCACATGCACGCTCATCAGATTCTTCCAAGTTTTAAATGATGGTTGAGTAGGCTAAACATTCCTTCTCTTCAAAATTAGACATAAAGTCGATAATTTTAACGATTCGATATTTTGGCGATATCAGTTTAGGCAAAATTCACCCTTTTAGGCTTCGTATAATTATTGAAACCAACTCACGTCTAAAATCACTACGTTTTCGCATGAATATATAGCATTCAATCTGATGTACACATCAAATATTGTAACCAAGAAGTATTGCAATATATTTTAAAGAAAGATTTCTGATTTAACTCTAGAAAAGATGCGACTATGATCTCAGACTATAGACCGAATAAAACTGACTCAGCGAAATTTAAGTTTGGGTATGTGGCTTGTACTCTTAACATATGTAGGACTGAAATATAATTTGCATATGAATACCATAACTATGCTGAAAGAGCACAATCATGCATATTAAAAGTGACTCAGGGATTTCCTGGGGATAGCGCCCTCAATTTTCTTGCAAATTGAGTTTTTTCATACATGTGCTGTATGTCCATTTTATTAATCACTGCGTGGAATAGCAACACTACAAAAGTTGTGTCTAGCATATAGAGACACGTCTTAGACATGTCGTAACTTAGCGTCTATGTTTCAAGTCACATAATACACGTCTTGTAGTTTGTCATGACTTTTTGTATATGAGTCATGTCTAGTATATAGACTTTATGAACTTGCGGTAAGACAGCGCGAAGAATATAAGTGACTTGTTTAAAGTCACTCATTAAAAAAATTATTTGTCTTTAATAAGGACGAAGAAAGACATGTCCTATCCTGCTCCTATAATTTAAGGCATGCAGGCTTAATACCATTTATGTCTTGTAGCTAGTCGTGTCTTAAATTTTAAGCCGTGTCCATCCAAAAGACATGTCTAAATGCAAGACAAGACTTGTCTAAGGACACGGCTAAAAATAGCTTAAAAAAACATCTTAAAATAGTGCCCAGGTTCAAATTGATGTCCTTATAGAGAAAATTACAACTTGTAATCGAATTCACGTATCCTGAATTTTTTGTTATACACAGGATAGATACTCTATACTATTACACCTCACAATGTAACTTACAAATGTTTACTACATCAAAACGAAAACTATGTTTCATCTCAAACTTTGGAATTAAGCATTTTAGGTGACCCTCTTTAGTTCTAATTGACTATTTTTTCTTTAATATACAAAAAAAAAAAAAATCATATTTCGAAATCACTGAGTTAGCCTTAAAGCTGCCGTTTTTGCCTTTATCTTCCCAGGTTCGTGGTACTAATATCCAGCATAAAATCAGTGTAATTTGATGGTATCAGTTTTAACTTTCTCCTGTTAACAATCAGTGCTCTACAAATAATAAGTTTGTATTTTCGGCACAACTATGTGGTAGCGTCACTAATACATGTCCTGAAACAACAAACACAACGTATATATTTATTTGTATCTGTATGACAGAAAAGTATGTGCCTTCCCAAATGGCACAAAGGGTAATTTTGTAAAACACATTATGACTTATTCGCAGTCTACATAAATAGAGTTATTAAAATTTCTTTTGGCTGCATATCTCGGTTATAGTTAAACAAATGATTCAACCATTTGTACACAACTTTATCCGCTGCAAAATTTAGAGCGTAAAGTTATGAAGTTTCAAACGCCTATGCCAAAACGCTAAAAAGAAAAAGATACGTTTGCAAAAATGGAAGAGTACACATGCAGTATTTGCCTATAAATGATAAAGTTGAGAAAGGAGTTATTGATATTGGTGGACGTTTCTTCTGCGAAGGACGTAAAAATGGAAAGATGGGAAAACAATTTAATAAACCTTTATCAATTTTATTGCTTAAATGTTTCTTCGGCGTGACGATGTATTGATAAACAATTGTAATGCTAGAGTTTTTCCAATGTAAATAATTAGTGTTTATGAAGTTTTTATTAATAGCATCAGTGGTCAAACAAATGCTTGTCATTTTAGATACACATGCGTGGCAACAGTTTTATAATTAATTCTTTGATATTATAAACAGTTATGTTTAGACTTTAAATAGAATTAGGCCAGGTAAAAAATAAACCTGTTTAGCCTCCGGAGTTCTGAAAAAAAAATAAAAAAGCAGGAAGAGGAGGGGGGCTGTAATATTATTATTATTATTATATTATTAATGTGAAAATACCCATATTTTATGATGATGATGATGATGATGATGAATGATGATGATGATGATGATGATGATGATGATGATGATGTGATGATGATGATGATGATGGCAAAACCTGTAGGCTTCATCTCAACTTCGAAAGTAACTTTTTTCTAAAGTTATGACTGAAATATTAACGGTGCAACGAGAGGTTTGTGGGCATCCATTTTTTGCCATATGTAGTTTCATATCGATAAGACCTCAATAAATTTCTTACTTCGTATTTGGCTCCAGAAAAGCATTGAAGTGAAAACAAAAGGCGATTTGATTTGTTAATTTCAAATAAAACCAAGGCTGAATTTAGTATTTGCTCATAGTAAGTTAGAAATGTCACAATTTTCGTACCAAAGAAATAATTCTCAGCTTAGGCCTAATCCTTTCACATGGTGATATTTTTGATAGAACACTTTACATTAGTGCAAAAAATCCGAATTTTCGCATTTTTAGGGACACCTGTTATGTGAAATCTCCCGTTGCACCTTTAAACAAAAAGGAAACTGGAGCGGCTTCAAAAGGGGAAAGCGAGAGGGGACGCTAAACACGTTTATTTTATTTTTTATTCGGGCCTGTAATAATTTAAAACAGGCCAGATTTGCACAATAACGATAATAAATGCCGTGCATTGTGTTGTACTTTAATAATCATCAGCCCGACCCCTGTACTCTGAGCGCACGCCGTTTTATAAAGGTTTAACGTCTCTGCGTTTTTTCATAGCATTTGTAACTATATGTAATTATTCTTGTTTTGCCCAGCGCATAAGGTTGAAGTACATTGACTTTATGACCGTACAAGGATATTTTTTTTAAATCAGTGATAAGAAAAAGGCAGCTTGATTACGAGTAATTATTATAATATCACAGGTGTTCAACTCATGATTATAATGGTTATCATTTTGTCAATAAGATCTGAAATGAGTAGTGTGTAGTATCTACACGCAAAAAAGTGTTTACTTTTGTGATTTTGAATAAGACGGAAATTAAAAACTGTTGCCGAGTAACTGAAGAAATCTGAGAGGAAAATAGGCAAACTGTACATCACTGACATGTAAAACCATGTGTTCTGGATCTGAACACGTATCTAAACACTATTTTGTCTCACTTTTGAGATATGTCTAAGCATTTAATTTCTGAACATTTAGGTGCTCAGATGTTTAGATTCTAAACACATCTCCATAACATGACGTTTATGTGTTTAGATTCTAAACACGTCGCCATCGCATGACGTTCATGTGTCTAAATGCCTTTGTGGCACATTTAACAGTGTTTAAAACGCGTTAAGGAGAACCCGTACAACGAATAATATTATAAATATACTCTGTAAAATAATTATTGACCACATATCGAGTGGTTTCTTCGAAAATGGAATTATATTAACCATAACAATGAATTAAAACCATCTAGTCTGACCATGCGCTATTTAAAATTCGTGCTTGGGTATAACGTGTTATCCGATACGGTCGGCACATTTGCGTCACACATGCCATAGGAATTACACATTACGAAAGCGTCCCGTGTAAAGGTGTATTACGCTAGTGTGCCGTCCGTATCGCATAACACACATACATATCCCATATACACAAGCGCGAATTTCAAATAGCGCATGGTCAGACAATTTTTTAAAATAAATTTTCATGGGTAGTATAATTCCATTTTTCCATGAAACCACTCGATATGTGTTCAATAATTATTTTTATAGCGTATATTGTATAAGTTATTCTTAGTACAGGTTTTCCTTTAAGGCGTTCAAGTTAGAAATTACATTGCTCTGATTTAGAAATGGGGAAAACGATGCTGAATTTCAACGGTGATTTATAGGAGCAGTGGTCTAAGTAAATACCCACCTTTTGACAAAAAAAGTTTATATTTTTTATTTTGTTATTTTGTTGAACGCGTCCATAGGCGCTTAAAAAAACTGCAACAAAATCTAAAGACTTATACTTATTATTCTACAAAATAAGATATATGAGGTTTCATAATAAATATTCTTCATCAAACACAACTTACTGATATTTTTAATATGATGGTTGAAGTAATTGTCAGCAATTTAATTCAGTGGGTGTATAATGAAAAAGTCTATTAATAACCTTGGCAGCAGCCTTGGATAAGAACGAATTTGTTTTTAATTTCTTCTTCTCTCGTTCTAACTGATACTATTTAAAAGAATTGTCTGTAACTATGAATAGGCAAGTGCACTAATGCGTCCATTAATACTGATAAATGTCGAGCATAGGAACTTAATGATCTGGGCCCCATATATGCGTATTGTCTATATTTCCAGGCAAAGCGAACCCGTTAGATCGGGGTAACTTTCGGTCACAGCTGGCTCAAAAACCCTGAGCAAAGATCACACTAGGTTTACCCCAGGACATGCACGGAAATTAAGCTAAGTTGAGAAACACTTTGCCCCCTTTTGGAAACAAAGTACTTAACAAACACTTTAGGCCTTATCCTTAGGGGTTACTAGTCCCGTTGTAACTTTTGCTTTGAAAAGTTTGATGGTTTAAGTCTGTTCAAAGATAAAGCAAAAACCAAATATACCGTGTATAAAGTTGTGTTCTTAGTTGGATTAACGCACAATGCCTAAACGAACTTTTCGCCGTGGTACAACTTTAAGCCCTTTGTTCATATCAACTTCGGATTAAAAATGCAACAGTTTCTTGAAGTGATTAGCTAAAATTCCCTTACGGCGTTTAACTTAAGTTCACTGTAGTAACCAACCCGCCGTTAGGGTTTGATATGTTATTTTTCTTTAATTTTTTCAAAGGAAGATTGTCGCATTAACGCAGCGAAGTAAATTGAAACAAAAAATTGTATGTTCAGATTGCTTTGAAGTTGTCGTTTTCCATGGCAAGTTAGTTCAGGATTGGGGCATTTTGTTTTCTAAAATTCCCCCTCTTAATTTTTTTTCTTTGCCCTGATTTCCCGGTAATATAATGTATACTTGGTTTGGTTTATAAATCCATCGCAAAACCCGCTAGCAAGCGTGGTGCCGCGATTTCTTTGCGATAAACTTGAATGAACTTTACTTTTTGTACGGTGTGATTTCTGGTTTGACTTTTTAGCTGTCATATTCAATACAAAGGTTGCAAGATGCAACAAGGTTCGATGTCCCCAAACCATGTAACAATTTGTACACGACAACTCATCCGCATCTGCCGCGTCGGTCAGTCCAGTTGACACACGTGTCATGACCGAACATTTGAAATGGCGCCCGGTAATTTCTGAAGTATCTGGCATGTTTGTACTTACACACACACATGTATACAGGTTGTCACCGTGATTACGATCATGTGGTTCGTGATTTCAAAGAAAAAAATAATTTACATTCAGCTTTTCAGTAAGGGCCTTCATCGCGTGCAAAATGTTAAGAGTGCATAAAAAACCGCATGGTTTGAAAGGGTTTAGAAACTGGAGCCACTCGTTTAAGCGTCCTTTGAGCTCTACTCTAAATAGCTACATTACAACCAAGAAACAATACTAAAAAAATACTTGACTTTGTTTCGGACTCTTTAAATTAGACTTAATCAGCGCACTTTGAGAAAAGAACGATAAGCCTTTAGCTTTTATGCGCGCAAACAGAGCAGTTAGTATAAGATCAACTAAATGAAAGAAAAAAAGAGTTGATAAATAGTAGGATGGTGTCACGTGACTCGTGATTAACTTTTCAATTTTGACTGGAACACACTGTATATTGCTCCAACTTGCAACAAAAACCGCTGCTTCTCGAATCTATCATCAAGGGGTGTACTTGGGCGAGAAATGACCCGTTTCCTCCAGTTTGTACTGAGACGAGGCGCCGTGTGGCTCATGCTATCGGGAATTTTTTTGCTGGTACAAAGTGACAATTACAGAGGACAGGATTTTTAATGTTCGTAACCGACAGAAGAGGGTTTGATCATGTTGATTTGATGAATAGAGAAGCTGAGAACTACGCTAACAGAAACCTAAAAGTTGGCTTGATTTACTGACTTCAATAATAGGCCTAATATATGGGAAAAGTCTCTTGAAACCTTTGTTTCTGAAATTTGGGTTAGAGATTTCAACCATCAATTTACATTGTTAAAACTAATTTGTGTAAGGAGCGGACATGCATGGTCGGAAATCGGTAGGATGGTAAGATTTTACCAATTATGTGTCAAAAGAACATAATGTTGTGTATTTCTACATAGATCTGTGCAACATTTTACCAATTTGTCGATCACGTTCCATCCTCACTGTTAAAAAATTCAAGTGTTTAGATCTCAAAACAAAAAGCACGAGCTTCACCCTAAAAACACCGTGGTCATTTTCCAGGGTAGTAGTTAGTCAACAATACACACTACTACGAAATAGTTGACCACGAAAACGGGTAAACCTTTACCCTTTTTGTGGTCAAATTTGACCACTACACCGGTATAATGTCCACGAAAATGACCCCGGTGTTTTAGATGTGTTGGTTTTATTTTGGATTTGTGACGTGTATGAGGATAGGTTTTTAAATTACTATTTTTTCTGAAAGTCTGTATAATAAAAACAATATTCTGACCTAACGCTGTGACGTGTTTATACTCGATTCATCTGATATGTGACCCCGTACCATTCTTGAGGAGGTGAACAATTCAATGAGGCGCAGGGACTTCTGTTAATCATGTTATTGTGAGGAATGTTAAGGCCTGAAATACACTATTGTGCGTTTCCATACATGAATGAAATTGTATTTAGTGGCAGGTGAGTGAGTTATATGACCGGATGTCCTCCAAGATAATCCGGTGTGGCACGTGCATTTGAATTCTTTCATTTTCCCTCTCCGACTTAATTGAATAGGTCCAAAAACTCCAGGGGACGAACGTATCAACGCGAATCGACTATAATAAGTGTTATAAAATGGTGTTTAGAATCTGTTGAATTTACATGACACAACAGCGTGGTAATTATTTGGCGACCAGTGTAATCTCGTGATTCAACTCGGCTTGTGTGCGTGTGTGTTACAAACTCGCCGCGGGAGTTACAAACTCGCCTCGGTTGCATGTGTCGAACTCGACGCGGTTGTGATAACTCGAAGCGGTTGTTACAAACTCGACGCGGTTGTTACAAACTCGACACGGTTGTGTTACACTCGACGTTTTTATGTCTGGTCAAGCGTCTAGCGTGTTCCACCACCATCACCTAGTCCCAGGCCCGTACGCAGGGGGAGGGGGGGGTGCGGGGTGCGGCCGCATCCCCCCTCCCAAATCCCACAAAAGGGGTAAAAGTCCACTTTTTGCTGATAAAAAGGTAAAAAATGTAGAGAAATTTTGACAAGAAAGTCCACTTTTTGTTGATTAAATGTTAAAAAAATCACAAAAAGGACGTTTTTAGGGGGTTAGGTCCACTTTTAGCAAAAAAAGGTCCACTTTTTCGAAAAAAATGCCCACTTTTTCTAAAAAAAGTCCACTTTTTCGAAATCCCGCACCCCCCAAAAATAAATCCTGCGTACGGCCCTGCCTAGTCCATCGAGAAGTACCACAATACGCACAGATAGAGCAGGAGCAGAATATCATAGGGGACTAATTTAAGGAGTTCGTTTACCCCCCACTACAGGAAAAGGTCACGTGTCAGGTAGGTAGTACTCTCAATTGTGGTATCACTTTTTCAATTCAATAGGGGCCAATTTAAGTTTACACAGGGGTCACAATTTTAAAATGCGCCAATTATGTTGAAATGTATGCCATATTGTCCGTGACCATTGGTTTTGGAGTTATAGGGTAAAAATGAACAAAATGGTAAAAAAAGTCAATCTCAATTTGTAGGGGTCAACATTAAAAGTTAATCTGATTATATTTCAAATACTTGCAAATTATTGCGTGAGGTAAGAGGACTCCTAAAACTAAAGGTATATAGTTTTTATTATGTTAAATGCTTACTTACGGAGATAAGGGTCAAAGAAGGTCAACACCAATTGGATTATGTTGCCCTATGACCTATTTTGTCCATAACATGGTAACTATATGCATTGCACAAACTATTCCTTATTTTGACACATTAAGCTACCAATTGGAGCAACTTCTGATTTTGACCCGCACAAATAGAAATTGATCCTTTTGACCATTTTAACCATTTTTACCCTATAACTCCCAAAGCAATGGTCATAGATGGTACAAACTATACATTTTGGAATCCTTATGACTAGAAGGACACCCCCTTATGGCATACATTTCAACATGATTGGAGCATTTTAAAAATTTGACCCCTGTGTAAACTTAAATTGGCCCCTATTGAAAAAGTGATACCACAATTTGAGAGTACTACCTAGACATGCTAGAGGGTCCATACTAACTAAGGTGTCAAACCTTTTCTGTAGTGAGGGGTAAACGATGATGTTTGACCTGGGTCCCAGCTCCTCCTCTAAGAGGAACCCGACGAACATGTATAGAAGTGGGAAAAACTATATTTCCTTCCTTACTATTTGGACTCCACAATGTTAAAGGCACTATATCAGCGATTTGCGCTAAATCAGAAAATCGAAAAAATCATTAAAAATTTTTGCATTTTGGAACAAGTATAGGTATCCTAACATGCCCTGCAAGTGCATAGTCTAGAAGCAGCCTAATAAGGACAAAATCGGATATTTTAGTCATTACTGTCCGTACGAACAATTACTACAACGTGTACACACAGAAAAAAGTGAGTCACTTGTCCGTATATAGTGAAATGCTTGGTCCAAAAATGAGTCAAGGTGACTCATTTTGAGGCAAAGTGTTTCAATATACGAACAAATTGACTCACTTTTACGCAAGTGACTCACTTTTTTCTGTGTGTGATGTAACGGGGATTCATATCTCTGAACATTGCTGTTTTCTTCCTTTTCTGTAAACTTTTCAGTTGGAACATATACAGACTTATCCTTCCCTTTTAAGCTATTCCTACAAATTTTAAATATTTTTTTATCTTTCGGAATAATCACTGATAGGATAGTTAACAGTAAGAACACGTTTCCTGCGAATCAAAGCAAAAATCATGTTGCCATGGTAATAGTACAATTACCTATATACAGTAACCACGGTAACGCCAAAAATAACGGTGAACAACGCACGGACATTTCCTTCTCGATCCCTTTTCGCATATGTACTTTATAATTTTCAATCAGAGCTATCTTATTCAAAATAATTAAACATGAACATCTTTGGAGGGTGAGCACTTTTTCCAATGACATTTTATTGACACGCCGCCTCTACACGGTGATGAAAGCCGAGTTTATTTTAGGTACCCAAAACAATTTATTTTTACCTAAAATTGTATATGACGGTATATGACTTTGTTAATAAACGCACATGCTTATTATATTTCGAGCAAAAGCACAAGGTTAGTTTTTGTAAATTAGTAACTGTCCATTTTAATCTGACCTACACTCATAATTATAGCTAATTAC
This sequence comes from Ophioderma brevispina, assembly GCA_023653785.1. Classification (NCBI taxonomy): domain Eukaryota; kingdom Metazoa; phylum Echinodermata; class Ophiuroidea; order Amphilepidida; family Ophiodermatidae; genus Ophioderma; species Ophioderma brevispina. The sequence goes on along the minus strand of JAMKCH010004976.1, from coordinate 73,961 downwards.
GGTGAAAAGGTTGGTTTCAACCTTGTTATTCATGCGTTTCAGCATTGGAATTCCTGATAATTAACGTGTACAGAAAATTGTTATTTAACTTAAATGTTTAATTATACAAGTGTATCAATGCAAAGAACTCGGAAATGTAATTTCAGACATAAAACTGCCGCGCGCGGACCTTGATACCGACCTAGGATGCCATTGAGATTACAAAAAAAAAATGCCCGAAGCGGGACTTGAAAGGCTGACTCAAATCGAGATTTTGAAATATGTTTTATTGTGTGTATTAATTGAAAATAGTCAACTACAACTAAAGATAGTAACCCGGGAGCTAGCAGACATTTGTAACACAAGTACAAAAGGTTTGAGTGATTAAATATGTTGACAGACTGACAGGGAACCCCTGAAACGTGATTCTTAAGTGCAGCAAATGGTGCCTTAAGGAGAGGGGGGGGGGGGAAGACAAAGTTTATACAGGGGTCAAATTTTTAAATTGATCCAATCGTGTTGAAAATTATACCATGTTGTTTGTCTAACCACAAAGATTCAGAAAAGGTATAGTTTGTACTATATACAGCCTAAAGTTTCAGAGTTATAGGCTAAAAAGAGCAAAAATCAATAAAAAGGGTAAATTTCAGTTGTACAGGGATCAAATTTTAAAGTTGCTCCGATTTGGATAAAAAAATGGTGCAAATTATTGGTGGACTTCATAGGATTAAAATAAGGAATAATTTTGACTGTCTAAAATCCTTAGTTACCGATGTAGGGGGCACAGAAGTTCAACGTCCATTGCATTCAATGGGGCCGGGGTTTGACCTTCCCCCCCCCCACTTCGTTAAGCAAGCATTTGAGACACTCAAAACTATTCCTTATTTTAATCCTATGAGCTACACCAATAATTTGCACTATTTTTATCCAAATCGGAGCAATTTTAAAATTTGACCCTGTACAACTGAATTGACCCTTTTTTATTGATTTTTGCTGTTTAGCCTATAGCTCTTAAACTTTACGTTGTAGGTAGTACAAACTATACCTTTTCTGAATCCTTATGGTTTGACAAATAACGTGGTATACTTTTCAACACGATTGGATCAATTTAAAAAATTGACCCCTGTACAAACTTTGTCTTGGCCCCCTCTCCTTAAGGCACCATTTGCTGCACTTAAGAATCACGTTTCAGTGGTCCCTGTCAGTCTGTGAACATATTTAATCACTCAAACCTTTTGTACTCGAGATGTGTTACAAATGTCTGCTAGCTCCTGGGCTAGTATGTGCATGTAGTGTATCAGTACCAGAATACAAAATATCCGGATCTGAATTTTAAGTTGTTTTTTTTTTTTTTTTTTTACGTGAAGGACATTGATTTGAGCTATAGCTATTTCACACATCAGAATATGGACAAGCATTATGTATAATTATGAAAAAAAAACACGATTTGACCATTCGGAATACTTATCTGCCGTTTAAATGTAAATTAAGTTAATGGATAGGTATTTGCCATGGATCGAGTTATTTAGTACAATAACTCCACGGTATTTTGCCCATAGACTCATGTGGCATTTTTGTTTCGCTAACATGTAAAAAAGTTAAGATGGCGACCAATATGACTGCCTTTTTAACAGGCTTCCGTCACGAATTACCACATATATCTGTATTATATTAGTTATCCAAATATCATCAAAGTTTCAATTTAAGTATGAGATATATGTCGTTGAACATTGGCATTTTTGTTTTTGACAACATGCTTGACTGCCAATTAAATATGATATGAATATCATCAATGTAGGTTTTAAAGAAGCCACATTGCCTTATCTCTCTCTCTCTCCCTAAAAAAACTCGGTATATTTTTTTAAATTATGGGATGCTGCTTAAATGACTTGTTAACTTGTTTAAACAGGTTATAGACAATCCCGGTTGTTTAAAATTTCTAAACATTTTGTATATACACACACACACAATAATATTGGTCACGTACCTTTCAAATATAACTTTTATCAGAGCTCGCGATCTGGCCTGTTTTTGGCTCTATGGATCTACACTTTCAACTCAAATTAAATCATTTAGGTTTATCAAAGCGACTGGCTTAATATCAACACAAATGTAAATGTATGACCATATAAAACACCCGCTGGAAGGCTTCATGCGGTTATATTAATCAAAAGAGGTAAAGCTGCAGTTTCTTTGTAGAAACTGTAAGAAACACAATAATTACATGCTAGTGAGTCTGTTGTGCTTTATCATTTAAGATCAAATAATAATAAATGCCCTTACAATTAATTACATATAAACTTTGACTTTCAGTAAATGACCGGTTATGACCCTTTTTTAAAGTCCACTGCGTTTCTTTTCAATGGCCTTTTCAATGTGAAACAGTATTAGTTTTTCTATATACCACTTCTATCCGTGCGGTCACTGCCCCGTTTTGAAACTTAAACAACATTAAATAGAGTAAAAAATGGTCGTGAAAGTGGTGAAATTATATCAGTTTTTTTAGTTACACCTGTGTGATGTACGCTATTCAATGCAAGTTCTGAAAAGCTCAAGAGTCTCTTGAATGATGCATGAACTCAAAATATAGTTCTCCAACGAACGTCTTTGAAACTCCAAAGAATAGTAAAAGAGTAAGGAAAAATTAACGCGAAAGAGGACCTTTTACGTGTTGAATGGATCGTTTTTCTATATAGGTCTGTTTAAAAGTGTATGAAAACCTCCTTATTGTTATTTAAAGGTTCATTTTAGTGATTAGCGAAAAAAATAAAAATTTTTCCAGAATCTTTGTTTTTCAAGTTAGCCTGCTTCAGACATCGGGAACCCTGCACAATTGACGTTTATATTGTCGTAAATTGTCATTAATAACGGTAATGACAAAATACCTTCCGAGTCGGTTAAGGAAATATCTATTGCAACACTTATTAATAATCTTAAGTGTTTAAAATGGGATGAGATCATAAAAGGTCTTAAAGGGCCTTGTATTGTGACTATACTGTTAAAAATAAACCTGTAAAAAAACAGGCATTTGATGGAAGGCTGGGATCACTACATGCAGAACGTAAAATAACTGGAGCCGTAAAAATACGAAACCATTGCAGGGAACGTAAAATAACGGCGTAAAATCTCAGCTGCAACATTATTGTTGGTTTTTGACTTGTTTAAACAATATTAAGAATTAAAACGTTATTACAATCCTCTGACCAAATTTTCACGTTGTTTAGCTATGGTATCATACAAACGTTGTATTTACGTTACCACCTGGTTTGTACAGTTATATTACAGGCAAACAATTTTGAGAAAAAAGCAATAAACAAAGGGAAACGTGAAGAAATAAAGATTTAAACGCTTTGTTTTTTATGGTAATGTAAGCATTCTAATATCACCAATTACTTAATCATTATGAATAAACTTAATACATGTACCTTACGTAGATTCGAACCAGGGCCTTAAGATTACAAGTCCTAAATCTTATCCACTACACTACATGAATTTACTGATAGCAGATGCTAAAATTAAATATATATATGTGTGTGTAATACTTTTTTTCAAATTAAACTAAATGTAATACAAAAAGGAGGAATGACTTTTTAAAACTATTTTTAAAAATGATAGGGAAAATAAGATTTTGTATTTTTTAATGACGTTACTTAATTACGACGTTATTTAACACATTTTATAGGTAAAACGATTTTCGTAGTTCATATTCTTACATAAAAACATGTATAGTTACAAAAGAACGTAATATTACGGAAAATATAATAACGGTCAGTGTATAAATACTACCTTTTTGTGTAGTATTATTTTTAGCCACTGTTTATTTACATTTTTCTGCTTCCAAATTGTAATTTTATGTTAGGTGTCGGTAATAAAGTGTGAAGATTATTGAATAATTGGGGTTTACCGTAATTTTAAAGGTAAAGTCTGGTAAAATTAGGAACATTTTTAACAGTGTACCTACTGCTAAATTTGGACAAGAAAGATCAAAATTTGCAATAAAATTGACATTTTTATCAAAGTTTGGAATGTCGATTTAAACTTTGGATAGGCAAACATGCAAATTACATGTAATGTCAATATGATTAAGTATAGGCCCAGGATGTCAAATTACCGGCAATATCATCACATAAATTCGCTATATGTAAAATATAGTATTATACCGCACCAGATGCATTCAAAAGCATCAATCCTTGGTATACCGGTCGATCGGAAATTGCATTTCATTGCATCTCGGACGTCAACAACTATTTTTTGTCGCGAAATGACTCTCAATGCTTTTAAATGCATCTGGAACGTCTTCCCAGAAAATGACGCGATGCTTTTAAATGCATCTGGGACGTCTTCCCGGAAAATGACGCGATGCTTTTCATTGCATCTGGGACGTCTTCCCGGAAAATGACGGCGATGCTTTTCATTGCATCTGGGACAGTTTGCCCGCAGAAGATCGAAATTGGCGCAATGCTTTTCATTGCATCTGGTTAGGGTTAGGGTTAGGCTTAGGGCCAGGGTTAGGGTTCTCATTGCATCTCGGCCGTTTTCCCCGCAGAAGGTGGAATGCTTTTCAATGCATCTGGGACGGTTTCCCCGCAGGAGGTCAATGCTTTTAAATGCATTTGGGACGTCTTCCCGGAAAATGACGCGATGCTTTTAAATGCATCTGGGACGTCTTCCCGGAAAATGACGCGATGCTTTTAAATGCATCTGGACGTCTTCCCGGAAAATGACGCGATGCTTTTCATTGCATCTCGGCCGTTAGCGACTTTACCAGTTTACGCTACTTATTCCTGTGCCGGGAAAACGTCCGAGATGCATTGAAATGCAAAATTTGCAAAAAAAATGCTTCTCATTGCATCTGGGCCGTTAACCAAAAAATTAAAAATGCTTTTGAATGCATGGGACGATGTCCGGCAAAACCACCCGGGGCGGGTTAGGGTTAACTGACATGTATCCCATGTTCCCAAACAGATATGTGATATAAGACATAAGGCAAAGACGTGCCTTATCAGAAGATGCACAAAGATGACATGTCTTAAAACTGGCCCAAAGGACATGTCTTACTCTAGTGGAAGTGTCCTTCATGGAGACATGTCCTATTTAAGACACGTAGGCCTACTATTGACTATTGATTTGCTATAGAATGTGATTTGGAACGCGAAACGAAATTCGCTCTGAAATAGTGTGGTTCCCTCAGTTTTCGATCCTAGGGGCGAATTTCTACTCTCTAAAGAGTGAAACTCCATTCTTTTTGAGTATATAAAATTTCCAATGAAATTGGGTAGTGTGAAATATAACTCTTTGGGAGTGCCTCATGATAACTCCAAATAATTACGAGTGATATTTATTCGTAAGATGAATGACACTAGGAGTGAACTTTTACTGCAATAAAACGGAAATCACCAATTCCTTAAAGGTGCAACGAGAGATTTCACATATCAGGTGTCCCTAAAAAAATCGAAAGTACTGATTTTTGCCCTGATTTAAAGCTTTCCATAAAAAAAAATAGCCCCATCTGAAAGGATTAAGCTGAGAAGTGTTCCTTTGGTATACAAATTGTGAAATTTTAATTTCGTATAGGAGCAAATACGAAATTCAGCCTATGTTTAGCAAATCAGAATCACCCTTTTTTCTCGCTTTTAATACAGTTCTGTAGCCAAACACAAGGTAAGAAATCTATTGAGTGTCTTGTCTATATGAAATTACTATTTAACTCTCGTCTACCTGAGCCATTTTTTGTAACAAAACTCCCGAAGGGGGGTGATTTTCGTTACTGACCACCCGATTCCTGTACATTGGTACCAAAGGATAGCTTAGAAATTCTTCTTTCCATTGGTACCAAAATAAGTACTAACACCCCTCATCTGACCGCTCACCATTACGTCATTTTGAGGAAAGTACGAAAATACTGACTGTAGGGTTGGCAAATGGATATTTTCGCATTTTTTAGCGACTCAAACACTTATTATAGCTCTAAAAGCGTCATTATATAAACTATCCATTTTCCCATCAAGTAGAGTCAAAAACCGCATGAAAATCTGATTTTCCTCACCCCTTTTGGCGAAAAATTGAATATTTTCCCTGTGTGTGTCTATGGAAATGGCAGTTTTGCTGACAGTCGAACTTTATGACTCATTGTGACGTATGCTAGGCATGTATTGGTACTCATTTTGGTATCAAATGAAAGAGGAGGACCATAGCTATCTATGGCTATCACAATCAAGTTTCTTGTGATGTTACCCTGTGTTGTGTTAGGCATTTGGTACTTCTCTTTCCGAAGGGGGGACCACCCCCCTATCCATCACTTTGGATCACCCCTGTATCTTACCTATACCCGGGATGTTTGTTTTTGTATTAAAAGATGTTTTTTAAAATTTAATTGACAATTACATAAATAATTGGCACCAAAAAAGGGGTTTTTAGCAAGCCGGGGAAAAAAACCTTGCAGGGGTGTGGGTAACACCACCCCCCCCCACCCTTCGGTAGACTATGTTAATGGCATAATATTGGGTGCCTCAAAAATCTCTCGTTGCATTTTAAATTTGTTCAAACTTGTGGGATTAAAGTTGGTTAAAATTTAAACATGTGTTTAAAATGTTTAAACAATATTTGGTTGTGATTCGCATGGCTAATCCAGTCGTTTACAAGTATATAAAAGGAAGTTGATTTTCAAACTTGCAATTTTCGCTTCTTTTTTAAGTTAATTTGAACTCTTGTAATGTTTGTCGAATCAAGGACTCGGTCCACCAAGAATTTTATTTACCGTTTCAGACTATGACACCAGCACTGTCATGCATGATACTTTTAAAAAAAATGGTTAAAATGAGCCTATCAACAAAGCACACAAATTTGGTGACCTAATAATAACATGAAAAACCCAAGTATATATAAGATTTACCTGCGTATTGTTCATGTATTGTTGGCGAGCATTTAAGTGCCGTCGGAACGGTGATATAAAGGTCCCAGATGTTTTTACCTCATATTTTCCTAAACAATTTTTTGTGGCTTCATAAATTGTCGTGAGTCACACTTTAACTGCCCGCGTGTCGACAATCAATTTACTCAACTGGATAGACACAAAACAGAACAACATTTATTAACTCAAAAATCAGTTCATGGTTTACAAACTTAAATATATTCCGTGAAAACAATTTAAATGAATGCTATTTTGACAAATTCATATTATCAGGGACAGTCGAATATTTAACCTGATCCCTTTCTTGTGCATTTTCTTCTTATTTTCGGGTTGAACTGTCACAGATAATACACACTGATTAATTTATTATACCGTGTTACTGAAATAATGAACTTCACTACTGCAAATTGAAAATGAACCTGTTTATTAGATTACTATTCTAACTGTCCCATAATAGCCCCTGGTGGGTAAGAAAAATAAGACACGTTTGTAATTGAAGTACTATCAACATTTTCCTTTCTTTCTTCATCGTGACAAATTCCAATTTTTTTTACAATCGTGATTTTCATGTTGAACACCAGTGTTCCCGTTTAAATTTTGACACATATCTTCATATGTGTGCCATGCATTCAAATATGCATGATATGAACACCAATGTGGTCGTATGTGTTAAAAACTAACGGAGCGCTGGTGTTATATGCGTACGAGGTGTCCAAAATGAAATCAGGCAAATTTCTTTTTTTATTTTTTTAAGCTTGACATGAAAAAGTGATAATAACGCCTATTACAGCCTTGTCTTTTATTTTTCCCTTTACCACCGAGGCAATTAGAATGAGTAATCCTCAAAAAAAACGACCACTCGCGTGTACTTTTTTCATTGCACATGTTGACATATGCGGTACGGACCTCTGGATTTTTCCCGAAAAAGGATGATGGGACCACATGTTCAAAAGTAAGGTCTATCGGTGACAGAGTATTTAAAGCGGGGTTCCTTCGGTAAATAAATCAGGTTCTTTCATTGTACCCCTAAACAAGATCTTTGAAAATGTTCTTGTTATTTGGTGCAAAATTAACAATATTTAAAAAAAAATTTTTGCGTGTTTTTAAATTATGATTTTCCAAATGGACCAAAGAGCTCGAGAGAAGGGTCTTCTTGGTGTCATGCATCAAAATACAGTGGGGAAACATGAGAGTGTGTTAACATTTATTTTTGTAAAATTTGGGTTTTTAAAATATTATTAGAAAATGTTGATTTGTTATTGTTTGCTTCTATTGTACCTGCTGTCACAAGCAGATCACCAAAATGCGTAATTAAAATTGTGCATCAAACGACGGTTAAATCCTAAATTTCCATACAAACTACACCGAATAAGCTTGACAAAAAAACCGACTTTCACTGGTTTTTATAGAGGTCTTCCCCCTTTTGGCATTGCGCCATCTTGCCGGATTGCAAAGTCCTTCCAAATTTCATTTCTGGAGACTTTCTCAATCTAAAGAACGACAGGCATGTTGGATATGTATATGCTAAAAGTATGGGTCACACTTTGAATATATAGCACAAGTACTTGAGGTCGGGTATTAAATTGTATCTGAAATGGCGAATACTACGGGAACTAACACCTTTTGTTATAGGTTATGCATGAGGAGTGAGGTGAAAGACCTCTATAGATAGACAAGCACCAAAAACAACCTTTTTCGTTTTGGAAGCGGGATATTTTTTTCAAGTTACGGATAACTTTGGTGTCGGTCAACAATTATGGCAAACGTTGTTGACGTGAGTAATTAGACTCATTTCTATCATCATAAAGCAATGCCTGTTACAGACATCCCCCTAGATTTAAATCATTAACCTTTCAAAATATAATATAAATCTGTCTTTTCCACCAACAAACCTCTTTACTTAGATTTTCACATTTCTTTCATTTCTACAACCTTTTCGGCCATCCCCTTCTTGGCATTGGTGTTTGTTGTCTCCTAGGATCCTGTATATTACTCCCAGGAGTGGACAGGGTATAAACAAGTACCACATAAGAAGAAGCGGTTTTAAAGGGCAAAAACAGCAATGTCCAGTCGGACCATTTGCCTACCTACACGGGTGGGGCTTGCCTTTGTTGAAGACATTTGTTTGACGTAACTATTTAGTAATATTCCAATCTTTCCTCAAAGATGTTTTAGGTCAAAGGGTTCGAGATTGCCAATACATCTCTCTCCATGTACAAGGGCGACACTTTGGGGGCATTTATAGTTGTGCCAATAGATTTTTCCTTCTTTTTTAAACAAACCTTTTACCCTAACAGATTTTTGAGTTGCTGATTTTCGCCTAGGCGTGTGATCAAAAGCGCGTAACGGGACCTGACGCATGCCATGGATAGTTTTTTATTATCATACTTAGTCTTATATTGGAATTGGTCCTACCTTTTGAAACTCCAAAAATTGCCGACAGAAGACCGTAAGTGTTCACATATTGGGGGTAGGTACTGCCTTTTTTGCATTGTGAAAAAAATTTGGACTTCATGTTACGGTTTTGGATAGAGAAGCGGGTTTGGAGCTATAATTGGATATTTTGTGTTGAAGTCTTCTCCAGGCCGAAGGCTTTGTTTTTGTTTTTTTTGTGAAGGAAAAGGTGGAATTTTTGGACGATTTGTGAGTCAAGTGGTTTCAAGATGAAGTCCAATCCAGAGACTTGCCATGTGAATATTCCATTTCCTAAATGGGGGTATCATACTTGAAAAACCTAATAATGATGTGCTCGGAGAGATAGTGGTGAATAAAATATAACTATTGGTAATCTGAAGGCATTTGGGGGATGATTTATAACATATCAGAAACATTTTTTGGATGTATGCTGAAGAAGAATAAAGTTGTTTTTTTTTTTAATTGGAACAGAATGTTAACCTTTTTTTCAAGATGGTTTCAACTTGCAATGTGGACTAAGAATGTTTGTGAAGAATCATGAAACAAATTCCAATACCCCATAATACAGTGTGTCAAAGTATTCCACCTAATCTGGTAATAGTGTGACATCACAATGTGTACACGCATTCTGAGTGCTCATCTATTGTGTTATGGTATATGGTGAAACTCTTCTAATCTCTAAAGATTAACCACCTAATTTGTGGTGTCTAAATGCTTTGGCAAGAACAATCAAGTCATGAAATCCAATATCCCATAAATATTTGTGTGAATTGTGTGATCAGCCCGTATACCCAAGCTTAGGCAGATAACAGATTTGATCATCAAGGTCCCATATTGTGTTTTGGGATTGGTGCACAATGCATTATAATCATGTTGTCTTGGCCACTTAAGTGCTCTGCTCCCTGGGGCTTCCCTGCTATGTGCCTATACTATTTATTGTCATAATTGAAAATGTTTTATTTCTTGCTAACTACTATATCAAATTAAAATAATTTTGCTTATCCTGTGGCTATAGTTAGTTATAGTCGCAAAAATTTTTAATTAGAAAAACATCCCCTTTGATATCTTAACTTAAACAAGGACATGTTGTTCAGATAGTTTTTTTTTAAGTATGAAATGAATACTATTACATTATTTGGAAATGTTGGGCTTGTAAGCATCAGTAGAAGTGAGAGGTGCTCAGGGCCAACTCAACTTTTTGGGTACTGATTTGTGTGGCCGACTTCCACTAAGAGCTGGGAACTGATTTGTCTTTTAAAGGGCCCTTAAATAAGAAAAAACTTGTACACAAGCCTTGCGGAGAAAAATTTCATAAATTTGCAAATTAGATACTTCATTAGCATATTTTTTACCACCCAAATCTTCATCAGGTTGAGAACGCAATCACCTGCTTCTTTCCACCAAGTTACATCACGTAGCCCTTACGGAACTCCCGATAAATTGTCCACAATGTTGACATTTTCTGTGCAATATGACCCTTTTTCCCCTTGACCTTTTTTTCCCCTACCCCCTGACAGACCCGGGATGAACCTGAGGGATGAATTACCGGGATGGTGAGTAGGGTTTTCCCTTCTACACTATACCCAAGTTTGGCTAATCCAGCTCATCCAGAAAAATATATCCCCAACTTGTTCCAGGGTTAACATTTTTTATCACGGACATTACTGACTTACGGGTACGGACATACGGACGGAGGACATACATACGGAGCCAGAGTTAGTGTCCCCTCCTGAACTTCGATCGGCGGGGACAAAAAAATGGAGAAAACTAGGCGGCTTTTGAAACGAAAATTTGGCTCAAATTCAGCTGAGGAACAAAGGAGAGTATTAGAGTGAAGAGGGCGAAGAGACGGGGGGTCGGGGGCACTCTGGGGGAGTGATGTGGGTTGCCCGACTTTTTCTGAACTTAGGGCTTGGGAACTTGATTTTTGTCGTTTAAATTAGGGCCTTAGAAGTGGCTTTTGGAGGAAATATGCAGATGCAGACTTTGAACTCAATTCGGCCTCAGATTTAAGCTTCTGAGGCAAACGATTTTCCCAAAGGGACCTTCAAGCACGAAATTATGCTTCAGACGAGCTTGAAGTATTAGTAACTCAGTGCTGAGTGGCTGTAGAGCATGAATGGGTTATTCGCGGCAAGGAGAACCCTGGGGTGGTTTGGAAGGAGAAACATGGGATAGTTGGGGGAGTGGACCTGGGGTGGTAATTGGGAAGAGGAATCTGGGTTAATTCAGAAAAGATCATTATGTCTGGAACGGAGACCCGTGAGTATTTGGGAATTGGCCATATTTGGGGTAGTTGTGAAAGGGCACTGCGTTAGATGAGAATTTTAGTTACTGAGAAGGATGCTCGGTGGCGGCAGCTGGGAAGGGGCCAGGACAGATGAAAAGGGGATATTGTGTAGTTGAGAAGGGACATTGTGGCAGTTAGGACCTTAGACACTGGGAGGTCAATAAAATGGACTTAAGTTGCAAAGGGCCCTGTGGTATTTAAAAACAGGGGCCTATAGGTAGGTGACAAAGGTTCATAACACTACAGGTCACGTCTGATAAGTACGGAACCTAACAACCCCCGTCACGAATCGCGCAAGCAGAGAGAACGCGAAAATTTAGTTCTCGTAAAGGTGGGAGTGCCCGCCCGGCCGACTGAGGACGATCGGACGGATTTGAATTTAGGTAATGAGTAGTTAAACAATGAATAGGCCAACGAGTTTTTTTGTTTTTGTTTTTGTTTTTTTTTTGATTAGGTCTTATTGTTCAGGTTTAACATTTAGCTTCCATCGTGGCCGTGGCTAGGATTGTTGCACTGCAGAAACTAGGGTATTATTTTTTTTTTTTTTTTTTTTCCTTTGTTGAGACAATTGTGTTGAAGTACCTATTTATTAATATTCCAATCTTTCCATCAAAGATTTTTAGGTCAAAGGGTTCGAGATTGCCAATACCATCTCTCTCCAATTACAAGTGCGACAACTTTGGGGCATTTATAGTTGTGCCAATAGATTTTTCCTTCTTTTTTTAAACACCTTTACCCCTAACAGGATTTTTGAGTTGCTGATTTTCGCCTAAGGCGTGTGATCAAAAGCGCGTAACGGGACATGATCGCATGCCATGGCATAGTTTTTTATTATCAGACGTTAGTCTGTATATTGGAATTGGTCTACTTTTGAAAATCCAAAAATGTGCCGACAGAAGACAGTAAGTGTGCACATATTGGGGGTAGGTACTGCCTTTTGCATTGTGAAAAAAATTTGGACTTCTGTTAACGGTTTTGGATAGAGGAAGCGGTGTTTGGAGCTATAAATTGGATATGTTATGTGTTGAAGTCTTCTCCAGGTTTTTTTTTTTTTTTTTTTTTGATAAGGTTCCGTACGGAACCTAACAACCCCCGTCACGAATCGCGAAAGCCGAGAACCGCGAAATTCTAGTTCTCGTAAAGGTGAGTGCCCGCCCGGCCGACTGAGGACGATCGGACGGATTTGAATTTAGGTATATGAGTAGTTAAACATGAACTAGGCCTAACGATTTTTTTTGTTTTTGTTTTTTGTTTTTTTTTGCTTAGTTCTTATTTGTTCAGTGTTTAACATTTAGCTTCCATCGTGGCCGTGGCTAGGATTGTTGCACTGCAGAAACTAGGGTATTAAACAATGTTGTTGCTTATACGGTAATATGTCTATAGCCGGACCTGGAAAGGTATCAACCTAAACACCTAGTGTTAACTCTATCTGGTAGATTCTGTATAACCATCTAAAACACTGACCTAAGACTAGGCTTGTTTGGACTCATTTGAATGCATTTTCATACTGATTCTGAATATTTGCATGAAAATGTATCATTGTTAAACTTTGTGTGTTTTCTTTTCTCATCAACTGTTTTTGTAACATGTATCAACGCGGTGCTAATAAACTGCATGCACAACAAACTAGACTTTAAATTAACACAAAAATGACAGTAAAAGTGTTACCAAAAGGTGTGGATATTATTTTTAAAATAAGTTGAAATTGTTCTTATCATAACTAGTTGGTAAAAAATCGTCTTGTATACATTTTAAATGACAAATTTTACAAGATTTTGATGCAAGGAATTCAACAACACATTTATGCCAACTCTTAATACATTTCACACTTTTCACAAAAATGAAGAAAACCACTCATGTATTCTACAATATCGGTTGACTCGTTACGTACCGACCTTATATGTTTAATACAGAAAATAAATTTGTTGATAATCATCGTGAGACAAATCAAAGCAAGAGATGATTATCTTTTAATTTTTAAAAATCTGAATCTATACATGTATAAATACACTGTAATTTCAAACTGTCCATATCGAAAAGTTTCTATGCCAAACGTACCAGAATGGTGCACTGTAAAACATAAGTGTTTAGATTTTGTAACAGTTTTTAAGCGTATGTAGACGCGTTCAACAAAACAACAAAATCAAAAATACAAACTTTTTGTCAAAAGGTGGGTATTTAAAAAGTATTGAAATTCAGCATCGTTTTCCCTATTTCTAAATTAGAGCAATAAGAATTTCTAACGTGAACGCTTTAACGCGTTTTAAACACTGTTAAATGTGACACAAAGGCATCTAGAATCTTGACACTATAATGTTTATTGTGTCTAAACACATGAACGTCACGCGATGGCGACGTGTTTGGAATCTAAACATATAAACGTCATGTTATGGAGATGTGTTGAGAATCTAAACATCTGAACACCTAAATATTCAGAAATTAAATGCTTATAGACATGTCTCAAAAGTGAGGTGAAGTTATAAATGAAGTTCAATAGATTGTATCCCAACGTCCCAAAGAATAGATTCTAGTCATTTTGAAAAGGTATAAAGTGCATGTTAAGAAACTGTTCAACCCATTCTAATACACGACTCCCCTTGACTGCAGGAAAAAATCTGAATGGGATAAATAATTCAAGGAAACTCAAAATCGCCTTAACATGCACGTGGTTACGATTCGTATGTTGCATCATTCTACATCTGGAAGTGAATTCATAGTTTAAGTATCTTAACATTCGAGGAGTGCTATTCAAAGGTTGAGGTTTGGCTTCTTCTGGCGGTTAACGCTCTGGGCATTGCAGACGACTATATAGTTATAGTCACTCAAAGAATCATATTTTCTTCCAAATTAAACAAAAATCAAAATTTTATACTTTCATTACTATATTTGGGATCAGCATGAAAAATGCATCAAAATGAGTACAAACAAGCCTAGTCTTATAGGTCAGTGAGTTTTGACATGGCTTCTCAAATCACTGCATGTCATTTTGGTGAAGCCATCTCGTCATGCGAGTGCAACAAGGTCATAAGTGCAATAGCTGCCATATATCTGTGCATGTCATGTGTTCGGATGACTTATATAATCAATATCTTTCCTTGAGTCAGCTGCTATCGAAATGGGTCTTCAGGCGACTGTGTCACCTGAAGAACCATTTCAAGAGCCACTGACCAAATACTTGGCATAATGTTCAATGGCACTTTCTGACAAATGGCAGCTATTGCACTTACAACCTTGTTGCACCCACGTGACGAATTCTGACTTTTGTGTGGATTTATAGGTTGAAACCACATGCAACTTCCTTCCAACAACATACCACAATACATCAGCGAAACAACGCATTACATAGAGCAAAAAGCATGTAACATACCGCGAACCCTGCAGGCCGTGTTAAAAAGGGTTGGCGGAAACAAGCTCGGACCTCTTGGCTTGCGTCACCGTTCGATAAGATCAAAATCATATAAAAATGGTCTCTTATCACTTAATGGGCCATATTTTTGTAAAGTTATTGCTAGAAATGCTTCCTACAATATCCCCATGAAATCGCTTCACATGTCACAACATTTTGCGACATAAAAAAGATGGAATGGTTTCTTTGAAAAAATAGTTCAACATTTTCCATTTCTCGTATGGTCCATCGTCAAATCAACATAAAAGTCAAAAAAATACTTAAATGTTTCCCGTAAAACCTTAAAATATCGACCATAGAGAATAACAGTTGGCGCTGTATTATCACAAAGGTGTACTCAAACTGACAAATTTCGGCGCGGGGCGCGGGAGGTGGAATAGAGATCCGCATTGACAGCACCTAAACCAGCTGCCAAGTGTAAAATATACTGTAGACCATTAGTGCCATATAATTGCTTTAGAACTACAAGAAATTTCATGCTTCGTAACTTTAGAACATGAGGAAATTCCGAGGTTCACAGTTAAAGCCAACAGTCAAAATGAGTTATGTGCTTGCTCCCGGGGGTGTCACTCGGTGTGGGCCTCATTTGCATTGCTAGGAAAAAAGTACATGCTTCGGGGGAAATTTGCGGAACGTTTGAATTTAGAACTTCAGCCGGCCGGCCTAATTTACCTGTCCTCCAGGTAAGTTACCTTGCACGTGTCGCTCACCTGACCCGTAATCTGCCCGTGCCCGGCCGATTGACCATCAGGTCAACGGTAGCAATGACCTAAAGGTGACACACACGTTGACGGATGGGCGAGATTCTACATGCTGAAGAGATACCGCGATTTAAACTTATTACACTTTCAACACCATGCGACTCCTACTTAATTATCTGTTACAAAACCGATAGGAACGGGTAACTTGAAGGCGCCAGATCGCCATAGTTGTACACTTGTTCTTTCCCTTCAATCGGGCGCACCGCGCAATTGTAAGTGAAAAGGGGGATATGATAAAGACGTCAGTGTCAACAGTATACTAAACCACATGACAATGTCGACTGTGTTGAGATATACAAATGAAAGACGATCTATCGGAAGCGTTCATGTATTCATTTACCTATTATTAATAAGCTGTCAAAATATGAATGAAATGTTGGTTTCGTGTCTGTTATAGGGCTGGTACTGTAGATCTGCACATTGAACTCTTCAACATTTGTACTAGTAGTAGTGGTCTCATACCGCACGCGGGGAGCAGGAGCAGGTCTTCCTCACTAACCTCAAAGGGCAGCTATTGAGTTTTCTGCTCTTTATGGGACTTAAAATTTGTCTCTCTAACCTGTAAAAATAATGAACATTTTTATTAAAATAACAAACAGGAGTGAGATTCGAACCCTGCTGGCAACACTTTATCATGAGATATATACCTATAACACAACACCAGCGAGGAAGTGCTAGATTTGCAATTCTAATCTTTGATAACATTAATTTGCTATTGTGATCAAAACTCAGAATAATGAATACCTCCTCTCTGGAACGGTTGTCCCAACTTATGCTCCAGGAGTACACTGTAAAAATGGCGTCTGGCAAAAGACACTTCACGTGTCATCAATTTTGAGACATGTATCTATTTAGACACAAAGTCATGTTTCATTGCAAGACATGTTCAAATGTCACGTCTCTTTGCAAGACACCAATTTTTAAAATCACGTTTTTATACAAGACACTTCGGTTTTGTAAGACGTGTCTTTTGTCATCAATCTGGAGACATGTTCAGTTCAGTTCATTTTATTTCACCATTGCTCAATACATACAAAGTGTAAAAATAATTATTAGCGGTGGGGTGACCAAGCAGAGCAAAGCTCGAAGTAATTGGCCACCCTTACTATTCTTAATTACAAGACAAAGAACAAACATCTGCAAGACAGACGTAAACGAAAACATGTGCAGAGTACAGGACAAAACAAAAACATATGAGACAATACAGAGTGCAATAGTTGGCAATGACAAGTTGATTAACTGAGTAAGTCATTTGTAAAGGCGCATAAAACAATATAAATGGTACAAGAGCCTAAACCAATGTATATGACAAGATAAAATAGATTCATGCAAAAATAGTTTAAGTATACTTAGATTATGTTTTATTGGTTCTATTTTCTTTTATTTCAATTGCTGAAGACATGTCTATTACATGTCGTACATATGACGCCAAGACACCATAAGTGGTGGTCAAAATCTCGCATGCACCAGTTTCAAAATCCGCAGGAACTCACCCCGGGTACTCATCACAAAATACCTGGGATGTGCCACCAATGTTCCGTTTTCAGCATCACATGCATGAATGACCTATATTTCGTGGCCAATCCTTGGTATAGAGATGGGTCACATTTTCAACATTTTCTAAGATTTGTTAGAAAATTAGAACAATGTCCTCAATCTGGAGCCAAAATTTATTTTCACAAATATGCTACAACTGTTGAAGTTTTTAGAAAAATACGGCCGATTTGTTTTAGATTTCGCCCAAATTTGTATCTCTGCACTGCAAAAACAGTGTTTAGAAACGTGGTGCAAATAAGTGTTTAGAGATTTGACATGTTTAATTCCTATACACACTGACTTGGCATCAAATGTATAAACACCTAATGTCAATTAAATCCCTAAACATGTTTAGATTTTAAACATAAGGTGTTTAGATATTAAACAGACATTTCAAAATGTTTAGAAACGTGGTGCAAAATAGTGTTTAGAAAAGTGTTTAATTTCTAAACACTGTTTTTGCAGTGTGGCATAGCCCATCTTTAGCCCCAAAATGGGGTGGACATGCGTCCTACACTTTAGACTGTCGGAGGCACGTCCCTGTCGATGTCCAAACTAACTTGAGAAATCCCAAGCTCTTCCCAGGCCTGGCAAAGAACCAAACCAAACTTTGATGCTCTTTTTAGGCAGATAATGTTCGTAAACTTCAGGTATTTGGACAGTCGTAAGTGAAAGTTCCCGTGCCACCCGTGGCTCTTACACACTTTTATCACCAATATTTCCAGATATATATATTATATATATATATCTACAATATAAGATATCTATACATATTAGCTATTATATATATCTATATATTATATCTATATATATATATATATATATATATAATCTATATCTATCGTATATATCTATATATATTAATTTTTTTAATTTTTTTATTTTTTTTCATTTTTTTATTTGATTCATTTGTTTTACTCTATTACTCTATTACTATCTCTCTCACTCTAATCTCTCTCTCTCCTCTCTCTCTCTCTCTCTCTCTCTCTCTCTCTTCACTCTCTCTTATATCTATATATATTATATCTATATATATCGTCAAAACTGCATTGGCATTGTGGGCTTTGGTTCTTAACGCCCTCTCTTTTTATAGTCCAGAATGTCTTATTGCCTGAAGAGTTATACATTCACGCTTCGGTAATGTGTAATTTCCTTAAACTTATTATTTCAAAGAATCGTCTCCCGATGATACCACCACCATGCACGTGCACTCTATACAACGTCAACGAGTTAATTGCATGGGAGGGGCAATTCATAATTAGGCTACAAATTGAGAATCAACTCGATTATGGTCTGATCAAATAATCAACGTCAACATACTCACCCTTTGGATCAACCTGTGTATTTACCGCGGTTTTACTTCAAAGAACAATCAACATTTTTGTGAAAAGTAGAATTTTTCATTTTGGAGAAGAGAAAGTGTATTTATTTTTACGTTTGTCGGTTTTTTGTCGAAATTGTATAGACCAAAAGTAGTGGCTGGGCTGCTATCATATTTTGCAAGGCATTTGGACAAGTTTTCAATAGTAGTAACATCCAAGTGGATTTGTCTTCTGTAAAGGTTAATGAACAAATTTAGTGGGGTGCCCCTCGTAAAAGTGTGGGCGGAATCCAGGAGGGGTAAAAATCATAATACAGGGGTCAAAAATGAAAAGTGCTTGGATTGCTGTAAAAAGTAACCAAATTTTTTATCTTGTTACAAGGATTAAAAAAGGTATAGTTTGTACTATGTATGGTAATGGAGATATAAGACAAAATTCGTCAAATGTCATCACCAAAGGTTAAATCTTTAATATTGCTCCGATTTCTTTAAAAATGGTCTCAAATTGTTCATATTTCCTCAAAGACTGCAACCAAAATAGTTTGCACTGTCTAACATATATTTAAAATTAGGAGACCAATAGAGGTCAATCGCATTGACCTTGTTTGTCATTTATCTCGATAACCAAATACAAATGAGAGTGTCACCTACTTTTGTTGCACTTCCTGTGGGAATATGAACAGTTTGAGACCATTTTTAAAGAAATCTGTGCAATATTAAAGATTTAACCTTTGGTGATGACCTTTGACATTTTGGCTATTTTGGCTTATACCTCCGTAACCATACGTTGCAGGTTGTACAAACTATACTTTTTTTTAATCCTTGTAACAAGAGGAACACTTTGGTTAACTTTTTACAGCAATACAAGCATTTTTCAATTTTGACCCTTGTATTATGAATTTTGCCCCCTCCTGGATTCCGCCCACACTTTCACGAGGGGCACCTCCGCTAAATTTGTTCATTAACCTTCATAGAAGACAAATCCACTGAGAAATGATGCTCTGCTCTCCGGCCACGGTCACGGAATTGCTCCAAATGACCCAACTAAAGCTCGCCTAAAGACACTGTGATATGGCTAGATTACAAATGTCGTAAACATGTCCATCAATCCAAATTACCTCAAGGGAAAGACATATTGTGAGCTTAGTTCGTTAATTCATGCATTTTGAAGACATGTTTTGTATGAATCCACCGACATCGATACACGGCCAAGTTTCTTCAGGCGAACATGCAATCGCTGTAAAAGTCATCTTTTATTTTTGTGTCCTGCACTTGAGACACACATGTGGCTCAAGACAAAATCTAAACCGTTCTATCTTATGAAGCCGGTGTGAAAGTAATTATATTCCGCCCAGGAGCCACATCCCGTCTCCTAGGACAAACGGATAAGCGTGAAACTATGTTGAGGAGTCAATTGAATCGCGTGCCCCATTCTTGTACCGTGGTGGCCGGACTGTGAATACGGTGGACTATAATTTATTCACAACCTGTGTTGAGCGCGCGCGTGCCCGCGGTTGAGTCCCAAAGTTATGCCTGTTTGCCGACAAATCTACTTTACCGTCTAACCTAGACGTGAACTATGGCAAACCTCCCATCCACGTATCAATCCTGGCGGTTTTCCCGCTCTGTCGAGTTCACGCGCTGTGTATGAGTTTTTTTTTCCCTTTTCCTCGCCATATGTCGAGTTTTGCAGCGTATATGTTCGAGTTTTACAGCGCTAATCTTCCCATTGGCGCCCGCATACATCGAGTTTTGCTCTCTAATATGGTGAGTTTGACATATCATGTCAGTTTTCCTCATGTCCAGAAACAAAAATCCGCCGAGTTTTCAAAATCATGGCGAGTTTTTCCCGCGCATGTCGAGTTTAACGCGCTGTGTATCGAGTTTTCTCGCCATAATGTCGAGTGTGCAGCTTATATGTCGAGTTTACAGCGCTATCCGTCCCATTTTGGCCCTCTATACATCGGTTTGCTCTCTGAGTTTGACATAAATCAATGTCCAAGTTTTTCTCCTCATGTCCAGAAAAAAAAATCATGCCGAGTGTTCAACAAATCATGTCGAGTTTTTGCTCTGTTGAGAAAAAAATCATGTCAGTTTGCACATGTTGAAAAAAATCATGGTCCATTTTTTTAAACTCGGCATGATTTATTCTGGCCATGGTTTATCTGGAAATGATTTAAGAAACTCGGCACATAGAGGTCAAGCGGATAGTCAGCGCTGTAAACTCGACATATAGGGGGTAAACTCGATATACAACGCATGAAACTCGACATGCGCAGGGAAAACTCGCCATGAGTTGATACGTGGGCGTGCATAGTGAACGGTCTCTGTACAAGACACCAGATCCGTCTTTGAAGACAGTGTCGAGAAATGTCCAATTTGGAGTCTACTGCATTTCATAGGCTGGGAGTGGCATGCTCTTTAAGCCGAGTCTTGAATTTAGTTGGTCATCTGAGCCATATTTTAAAAAAATTCAATTTTCAAGATCCAAGGCCTTGAGAGTACTAATGCATGAGAGTCAACCACACTTTTGTTGTACCCTTCGGATAGGTGAACAATCAATTTATGACCAATTTTTAACAGAAATCGACGTGAATTTAAAGATTTGATCTTTGGATGACATGACCTTTTGTTATTTGACGAGTGTTGTGATGTATCTCCGAAAGGTAGTACAAGACTATTTTAACAAGCACTGGACACTTTGGTTACTTTTTTTTTTAATCCAAGCAATTTCATTTTCCCCTCTGTATTATGGATTTACCCACCTGGATTCCGCCCATACTTTTACGAGGTGCACCCTCGCTTTTGTTCATTACTAGCCTCATAAACGGCAATCCACTGAGAAATTAACCTTCCCTACGAATAATGCTAAAGCCGACCTAAATAATTAGCCGTGTCTTTATCCAGAACAAAAGTTATATTTTATTATTGTCCAAGACATGTCTACATGCAAGACACCCCCCCCCCCCCATTAACTCAAGCAGGAATTTTAAGTGCACACGCATCTATTTGATGTGGTTTTTTTTACTTACTTCCGCGATGATTGGCGACAATTTAAGGTATAAGTGTCATAGGAATTGCAAAAAAAGAAAAATTGCCATAATGATATAAACAGGTCACATATTCACCAAAGTTAACATTTGTCAATTTTTCCATAGCTTTTAAAAATAAAGCATTCTATGAAACATTTGGATTATCAACATGAAAAATGCATTCAAATTAGTCAAAACAACCGCATATTAAAAAAAAAGACAACACCTCAAAATCAATACACTTAAATGGGTGTCCAATTTGGGTCTTCAGATGAGCATGTAAAGGTGTCAATTTGACATGTTTTGGGTGTCAGAATCACATCTGATACTTTAGGTGTCGATGAACACATGTATGTAGGTTGTCAGTATACAGTTAGAGTGTCAGAATAACACCTTTAGATATCAGACTATACCTGTTAGGGTGCAAGCCAAAGTGACCCAAGTGTCCGATTCTGGTCTTGACACCCGAAATGTTTCAACAGGTGGGGTCATTTCGGCTGAACCCTACAGGATCATTCTTGATATCCTAAATGTGTTCATCTAGTGTCATCTGACCCCTACATGTGTATCCTGACATCTAACGCGTTCCTAAAAGGTGTCATTCTGACACCTCAACGTGTCAAATTGACACCCTTACATGGTCATCTGAATGACGACCCAAAATTTGACACTTTTTTCAGTATAGCCATCTCAAAAGCAACTGACTTCCACTGACATTAATTAATATAGAAATTAGAAATTATTACAACAGGTAAAAGGTAAAATGTTGTCAGAGTATAGGGTTAATACACGTAGGAGTTCTCGTAGGCCTATAACTCAACATCACCACAGTAGAAATGAACAGAACTAAATTTTTTTTCAAAAATAAAGAAAAATAGTGTGGATTTCACTTGCAAATCAAAGTGCTAAGGTTCGATTTTGGAGAACTGTCATTGACGTTTTCAGTTAAATTTGACAATAAGAGCTACTATAGAGTGAGCAACAAACACAGTTCATTGCCCAGATTTTAAAACCTATCTTGCGTTACGGATTCAATGAATTCTCCATCCTTTTTTCGGTCGCGCCACTTTTTATCCTAGAAATTGCAATCTGTACGTTATGGCAACAAATGTCATCTAAACTGGCAAATTGGACTCGAAACATGCAAATAACTGTAAAAAACGTCGTTTTAACTGTTGTGAGTCCCAGTTACTATTTAAAATGAAGTTTTAATGATAATTTTTAACAGTGTGTGGTGAAAATTTGTTACAGGAATAAGAAAGTCGAAGGAATCACATGGATTTAAAAAATGTTTGCAGCATGTGCGCCAGATACATAAACACTTGACATAGACTCTATTTCTAAAATAATTGTGGTCATTTTCGTCTACCGTAGACGAGCGAATCGCCATCGCGTTTACGGTCGTGCAGAGATCAAACGTTATAAAAATGAGCAAAAAGAAATCTCCCCTCGAAGGGGTGTTGTTACATAATCCAACAGTCCGGTTTGATTTTGAAATGTACTTTCCATCATGCATTTGGCGAGCACTTGAAAACCAGGTTCAAGTTCTTGGTCAATGACCGATCGGCTACAGGCTTGATGAGCTCTCTGGCACACTCCGTAAAATTTCGTCACGGCTCTGAGCGACCGCTATTGGTCAAAAAGGGCATTAATGGGAACTATCCTAAAATTCACAAAAGAAATTCTTTTTTTCTTCATCTTTTCAAATTACGGTACTTTTTTTAAGTGTTGCACTTGCACTATATGGCCATTTTGTCAACTTACCAGAAATTAAACTATCGTCTTTACAGTCGGTTATTGTTTAAGAAAACAATTTGGTATTTGGAGAGAATGGGCCAACCTTACGGGGACAGGCAAACAACCTTCAGGTGGGGCGGGGCGCGCAAACTTTAACCGTGTGATACCTGTCATATTTTTGGGTTTTATTTTAAAAAAATGAAAAGGATTGCCATTCAGAGGCATAAACACCCTTGTTAAATGTCTCTAGGCGGAGTTTGGCCAGTAATAATAGATTTTGAGTGGTATGCCTTAAGGGTCAAATTGAAGTATTCATATACACCTCTATTATGATTTGGTAAACGAAGAAGTTATGAAATCTAATACTACATTAATGTGGCTAATTAAACCGGTTGAAGTTGTGTAAGATATATGTGACTCGAGCTAAACATGCTAAACGGTGTCAGAACTTGGGCAAGTTCAAGCTTTGATATGATGCAGAAGTTGATGCAACGAACCATGTTTGCGTGTTTTGGTGGTTGGTAGCCGTGACTTAGCGGCCACTGACCCCTGCTTTATATTTGATCGGATTCAAAATTTGTCATCGACTTTCTTTTAGATTATGTGAATTTCCTTTTACATACAAAATATTTTTATTAACAATCATTATCAATCTGGATGTGATAGATTTTGGTGATGCAATAGATACACCTACGCACCAAGAGAAAATAGATTGGAGAAAACTTTACAAATATTGAATGCCCAGGAGTGTGATAGTGAGAGGTATATCATTGGGTCAAATGTTGTCTTTTCTATTTCACGAGGCGAACCCGAGTGAAGTGGAACAGTCAGGGTTTGACCGGGTGATGTATCTTTTCTGTTGCACGATTATGGGCAGTCGGTATTGTTTCATATCATGATTTACCGGTTTTATTTCAGCCATGTGATGTAAACTAAGCACATGACTCAAACACGATATTCATGACATACTAAATTTAGCCATTCTTGTGACTTCGCCTTTGGGTATTTCATCATTTCAACCTACTCTGATAATATATATTTTTTTCATTCAAGTACTCAAGTCCTATCTTATGTTGTATTGGTTGTAGTTGTTATTGTTTTGTTATTGTATAAGGCACCACGCCTACACGCTATGCGTTTTGTGGTGGCCTTATCATACACTTATCGTTTGATCTACATGCTATTATTTTGTTCTTGTGTATGATGAATAAACTTGAACTTGAAACTTTAACCAACTTGGCTAAACACTGGTAACATTTGCTGAAGTTGGTATAAGTCTAAGACTTATGCATATAGGCCTACTTGAATAATTAATTGCTTAGATCTGCTGATTCGATAGAAATGGCGATCAGTCGGATTTATTGATCGATCGATCGATTGATTGACGATTGATTGACTACTTGATGATAGTTGGAACAAGACGAGTCCTTAAAAAGGACAATCTTCTGCATGCACAATTTACGAAATGAAACAATAAATAGAGTTTTGTAACACAATTTTAGTTTGAAATGTTTTACATACATGTACACAGCTACATGTACACAGCAATCCAGGTATTACAATGAATACTATGCCAGCATCAATCATAATGAGCAACCTTAGACTTTATTGTGAAAAACAAGACATTCAGTTTCACCTATCAATTTTACTTATTTAAAATTGACTTTTGTACTAAGCAAATTGCAATAAAACTTCACAAATTCAATCTGATATGTGTCTACCGTTTCTTCTTACATAAGTATTTCCCAATCACATAGAACAACCCAAACAAGACTCACTCCTTGGGGTGCCCCTTTCCTTTTTAAAGGAATTTTATTAAATGGAACTTCTTGTCCCAATGCAAGACAAGTGCAATTAAGACCATATCACTATTGTTGTAATATCTGCCATACATTGCGGTACAAAAGTTGTGCCTATTTACCACACATGAAATATAGGCTCTATGAATTAGTTCTATGCTATCAGTGTTAAATATACATCAAACAAGTACTTGTGTAGCACCAATTGTATATTATAACATTGGAAGTATTATTTGGGTTATAATTAGCCTATATAAGAAGTCCTTTCTACAGTGAAGATGTCAACAAAATTATGCAACTGAACCAACCAATCATAAAAACTGTTACGTACAAGCTTGTGAGGAAGTCTCATTTAGTGCAAGCAGGAATGCCACCATCACCAGTGACAGTGCAAGTATGGTTATTTATATCACTGCCACCTGGCCATGGAAATATGAAGACTCTTGAACTACAGCCAATCTCAGTAGCAGCTGAACAGTGTCAACAATGAATGGGCTGCACACCCAATTAAGAACTGTGTACCACTGCATTGGGTTTTGTTCATTCAGGAGTAATCTTTGCTGGCATAAGAAAAATGATCGATTGACGACTGATCGAACTACTGATCGAACGACTGACCGTCCCGATCGGCGACTGACCGGCACCGCCTGATTTACTGCATGACCAACTGCCCAACTGGATTGACCACAGACCCGCTGATTGTCCGATTGACTGCCCGTCGGACCGCCTGATTTGAAAACCAACTAACTGACTTGCAGGCTGGGTGACTATACTGATAGCTTAACTGATTGACAAGACACGTATACCGAGAGTGGTGATATGTTGCAGACCAGTTGAACATTATAAATTCGTAGCAACCCTGTATAAGGTTGGTTCAGATTCTGGAGCTTTACCTGACTATGAGCAAGGAGCCAATAGAAAAGGATATGAAAGGGAAATTCCCCTACCCGTGGAGCACCACTGACGCCTCATTGTACCACACTTGTGTTGCTTGTCAGTAAGTTTGGATTGAATTACGCGTTAAAAATATAATAGCAGGAACAATATTTAGATTACCTTCAGTAACAAGTACATCCAAAAGTTTGCAATTGAGCTTGCATGATCCTGCGTAAATACCGTTGAGATGTGGGTGTATTCGTACCCGGTCTCTGGCGCGTTGCCATGTCGAATAATGAAGATTTAGGGGTCCCCCCCCCCCCCCTCCCCTGGGAAAAACAAATCACTCCACACTCCCATCAATCCCTCGAAACTTAACACGCGTACAATCTCTAATCACAGGTCTCTCAACAAAATATACATTAGCTTTGCAATTATACCATCAAATGACACCAACTCATAAACTCCTCATTTTGGAAATTAGTTTTTTTTTTTTCAAACTAATTCTAACCATTTTTCAGAAATGCACAACGTTGATAAAGTTAAACAAACATGGATTTTGTCTACTTGTTTCGAATTTCCGTACAAAATTGTTATAGTAGTGTACTGTCCATTTTAAGGATTCTCAATGCACATAGATACAACTATAGTCACACAAGTTCGCCAATGCGAGGGTCGTCGTCCCAAGAGTCTGATCCGCACTTCCCGCGGAGCATCTTCATACTGATCTGCCCTACGCGTGTGTGCTTTAGAGTTACAGCGTCCAAAGGTCTCTTGCTTAGAGAGTATACTTTAATTTAGTGGCGGTTGGAGAAGTGATTTTTGTAAAGATTTAACGTCATCGATCACACTTAGAAATCCATAAAATTGTAATGTTTCCACTGATCTTGTATGTTCAACTGAAAGCACGGTTATCGTCTTGGAACATTTCCTTGTTCGGAGAAGAGTTAATAGGGCTTGACTGGCCAGATGTTTTTACAGATGGTTTTCAAGAGTGGGGGTCATTAAACTTCTGGTCACACTTAAAGATCAAACAAACTAAATATAAAAACTAACTAAATATAAACACAAACCATGTATCCTATCCTGTAAATGTACATTTGGAGTTATTTCAGTGGGAAGAGTTAAGAGTACACTTCACACTGAAGAGTGATGGGCGTAGAGAGATGTTCTCTTTCTATGTATCCTGAAGCAACAGAATACCCTCCGTTAACCATACACACTCAAAGTTACATTGGACTAGATTCGTTTGAGATCCTACAACGAGAGTCAGGATCTACTCATTATGTGGTACGCTGTCCTTCGTCCTTTCACTGGGACGGGGGGGTTGGGGGGGGGTATGTTGGCTAACGCTTCCTTCATCATCACTGATTGTGTGTCTTTCACTCCCAAACCTCAGCTTAAAGTCACCTGGCCTGGAACACCCTGGAACACTGATAATCCTGTCTACCTAGGAATTTACCTGGACCGCACTCGCTCTTGTAAGTCCGCACAGAAGCGAAGAGTTATGTTCACGCATAACATCTGAACACAACTCACTACACAAGGAAGGTGCCATCCATCACATACCCTAATACGACGGTACTTGCACTGTGCTACATATGTGCAGAGTATATGCCTGCCTATATGGGAAAGATCTACCCAACGCCAAGAAGTTTGATCCAGTGTTAAATGCCTCCTGCCGGCTTATCACAGGATGTGTTCGCCCAACTCCAACGGAGAACTTTATGCATCCTGAAGAATTGCTCCACGAGACATAGTGAACATACACGAGCGTAGCTGCCAAGTATCTAATTTGAAGCACCCTATGTCCGGACAGAGACCTGCTGCTAACCGCCTTAAATCCAGAGAGAGTTTCTTAAGCAAAGTCCATCCCTTGAAACAGTCTCTAAGGAGTTTAAGATCGTCTTGTGGAAAGAAAGACTTCAAGTGCTCTCAACCAAATAACATATATTGGTATTGAACCTAGTGAGCATCTTCCACCTGGAGCTGACTCCTTATGAGCTGATGGCGATGTTTCAACAGATTGAGAATCAGATTCGGCCGATCTAAGGTTTCCTTGCAGTACTGTGTGGCTACCTAGAAGCAGATCAGAACACTACCTGCATGCATGTGGTTGTGGAACAGAACCACAGACTACGGCACATCTCTTGGTCTGCCCACTGTTGGAGCAACAATGTACAGAAAAAGGACCTTGCGGAATTCAGTGAAGCAGCCAGACATTGTACCCATATCTGGCTAGATCATATTTATTTGAGAACCACTGTGTTTAGACACGATAAGAAGATAACATGCTGCTGCTGATGATGATGATGATGATATGATGATGATGATGATGATGGTGATGATGATGATGGTGATGTTGATGATGATGCTAATGATGATGCTGGTGATGGTGATGGTGATGATGGTGATGGTGATGATGATGATGATGACGACGACGACGACGACGATGATGATGATGATGATGATGATGATGATGATGATAAACGCATGATGATAATGAAGACGACGGTGATAATAACGACGGCGATGACGATTATGACGACGATGACGACAACGATGACGACGACGACGACGATGATGATGACGATGATGATGATGATGATGATGATGATGATGATGATGATGATGATGATGATGATGATGATGATGATAAACACAATTATAATGATAATGAATACGACGGTGATAATAACGACGGTGATGACGATGATGATTATGACGACGACGACGATGACGACAACGATGACGACGACGATGATGATGATGATGATGATGATGATCATCATGGCTTCTGGTATTTTCCCAGAAGAGCCTTTCTACCCGAGCTATCTTTCTGCATGACCCATATTCAATACTTCTCATGATTACTTCACTTAATGTTTTGAAGTAAGAACAAGTCGCTATTGAGCTCTTCATGTTTTGAAAGTAAAGAAAATTCGTTATTGAACTTTTCGTGTTTCTCCCAATTCGCTAATAAGCTTTTGTGATTTTGAAGTATGTTTGTAAAGACAAGTCGTTACTGATGCGAGTCTTTATAAAGCTTTTGATTTTTTAAAGTAAAACAAGTCGTTATTATAAGCTTTTCGTTTTTAAGTAAAGACAATTCGTTACTAAGGTTTTCGTTATTAAGGTTAACGTGGTCGTTATTAAGCTTCGTGATTATTGGGTAAAAGACAAGTCGATATTGAGCTTTCCGAGTTTTAAAGTTACGCCAAGTCGTAAGCTTTCAGTGTTTTAAAGGGGCATTTCGTGATCCACAACCCGACTTACCTAAAAAAAGTTGAGATTGTTATATCATCTGAAACGTTAGCTTAGTAACCCATGTGTACCTAATCGTACGTGTAAATTCAGTCGTAAGAAATTCGCAAAGTTGTAATGTCCGTAAACCACTAAACGGACAGAAATTACAGCACGGTGGCCTATGGGACCGACAATTGCTCATAACACAAAACCGCAAGGTCGGAATCATCTCAAATTTGGCGAATAAGCTTTTCTCATTAAGGATATCTAGGGAACAATGAATAAAACTGAAGGTGCTGGAATCACGAAATGCGCCTTTAAGCTAAGCCATATTATCGCCCCGAAAAACGTCCAAATTAGGATATCATCCAAGACGGGAGTTGTGGTATCCTGGAATTCTAGAACACTTAACCAAAACTAAAAACAAAGAAACAAACACACATCTTAACGCATGCCAACTGTTTTGGTTTCGCTGTATTTCAGTCGTAAACCCCTTCATTATGTTCTTTTCATATCTTCGGCGCGGGGAAAGCAACCAGCTTTGGAGAAAAATTAAGGGTTATCGACTGTTACCATTCAAGGTGCAACGAGAGATTTTGAGGCACCCAAATATTGTGTCATAATAGTAATTTCATAATAAATTAGACACCCAATCGATTTCTTACATTGTATTTGGCTACAGAAATGCATTAAAAGAGAGAAAAGTGTGATTTTGATTTGCTTATATTTCAATGTAAAACATAGGCTGAATTTCGTATTTGCTCCTATATGAAATTAGAAATTTCACAATTTTGGTACCAAAGAAACATTTCTCAGCTTAATCCTTTCAGATAGGGATATTTTTGATGGTTTTTTTTTTTTTTTTTTTTAAAGAAAATTCGTTATTGAACTTTTCGTGTTTCTCCCAATTCGCTAATAAGCTTTTGTGATTTTGAAGTATGTTTGTAAAGACAAGTCGTTACTGATGCGAGTCTTTATAAAGCTTTTGATTTTTTAAAGTAAAACAAGTCGTTATTATAAGCTTTTCGTTTTTAAGTAAAGACAATTCGTTACTAAGGTTTTCGTTATTAAGGTTAACGTGGTCGTTATTAAGCTTCGTGATTATTGGGTAAAAGACAAGTCGATATTGAGCTTTCCGAGTTTTAAAGTTACGCCAAGTCGTAAGCTTTCAGTGTTTTAAAGGGGCATTTCGTGATCCACAACCCGACTTACCTAAAAAAAGTTGAGATTGTTATATCATCTGAAACGTTAGCTTAGTAACCCATGTGTACCTAATCGTACGTGTAAATTCAGTCGTAAGAAATTCGCAAAGTTGTAATGTCCGTAAACCACTAAACGGACAGAAATTACAGCACGGTGGCCTATGGGACCGACAATTGCTCATAACACAAAACCGCAAGGTCGGAATCATCTCAAATTTGGCGAATAAGCTTTGCACCTCGTTCCCCCTCACCCACCCGTGCACCAGTTTCCATAGGTGCAAGGAAGCGGAACAACAATAATTGCTTTTGTTAGTTTGTTTATTTTTGAGCGAAATCACAATAAAACTACCAAATTGCACTATTTAGACCAATTAATGTATGTTCAGGAATAACCAATATCATGAGCTCTGATAATGTTGTTGAAATTGACCCCGACCAATAATCACGATAAATAGAGAGGATAAATTAGAGCTTTTGAGATCAACGACGTAGACCACGTGGACCTTGATTCTACTCGTTGAACTTCAAGAGTCACCATACATTCCAGCCCCTTATCCGAGGGTTTTGTCCCTTTCCCGGGTCTCGACGCCATGAAGCATATTGGGGGCTTACTTGGGAGTCCGTGTTCCGATCTCCTGTTTCCTACAAGTATGTTCTGCATCCCTTGTCCTTGGTTATTCCATTTGCTTGGTTGTGTCAGATCTAAAAGCTCTGAACTTGAGGCTTGACTCACAGAATGGTTGAGTGTGAACAACCCCTTGTCTATACACGGGTAAAATATCCCAGCACTGCAGTGGTCCCCCAGGTGGACAGTCATATTGAGACAGGCCTCTAGCAGTCTGCTATACCAAAATATTCAAGACTTTACGAAATAGATAAATTACGGAGGGAAACGTTAGGCAAAATATTGCCCAATCCTGATGTAGGTATCTAAATCAAGATTGGGTTGGGGTTAGGGTTAGGTTTGGGGTTAGTGTTAGGTTTGGGGTTAGTGTTAGGATTAGGGTTTAGGGTTAGGGTTAAGGTCAGTGTTAGAACAGGGGCGGCGCCAGGGTAAAATCATAGGAGGGGCGAAACATCATATGTGGGCGAAACAGTACAAATTGAACTCATTTTGGTTAAAATCCCTAATTTTTTCGCAATTTATTGCGAAAAACCCCTGTTTTTCCTAAATTTTGAAACTCTCAGGGGGCGGCCGCCCCAGCAACCCCCTGGCGCCACCCTTGTGTTAGGATAATTTGGGTTTAGGGTTAGGGTTAAGGTCAGGGTTACATTCAGGGTTAGTGTTAAGATTACCATAACCCCATCCTTACCCTTAACCATATTCCTAACCAAAAAGTTGGTGCAGAAAAGTGGGTGCATAAATTGTAACAAACCATGCAATGATTAAGTGGCTACAAACTATCCAGTGTAGGGGTAATATTATTGTGAATCGTCAACAACTACATCGACACTGTAACAACTGCGTCTATGGAAGCTTCCATATGCGTCTTTGCTATTATATCATGTCTTGTACTTGTCTTCAACAAAAGAAAACGCAGCAAGCGTTTTGCCTCACGATATTAAAGTGAAGGGGACCATTTTAATGGATAAAAGAGCAAAATTAAACAACATTTTGTTTATATTTCTCCAAAAATCACACATCGTTGCTTTAGATTGGAAGTCTAGAAAAAATGTTTGTGAGAAAAGAGGCTGATTGTGAGAAAAACACTTGTGAGAAAACTTCGGCGGCAGTGATTGTGAGAAAAGGGCGTGATTGTGATGTGAGAAAAGTGGAGAATTGTGAGAAAATTGGTTGATTGTGAGAAAAAGAGCGATTGTGATGTGAGAAAAGCGGAGGATTGTGAGAAAATTGGTTGATTGTGAGAAAGAGAGCGATTGTGATGTGAGAAAAGTAGAGAATTGTGAGAAAATTGGTTGATTGTGAGAAAAAGAGCTATTGTGATGTGAGAAAAGTGGAGGATTGTGAGAAAATGGGTTGATTGTGAGAAAGAGCGATTGTGATGTGAGAAAAGCGGAGAATTATGAGAAAATATAGTTGATTGTGGTAAAAGGTTGACTGTGAGGAGAGAAGCCGATGATTGTGAGTGATTGTGAGAAATGAGGCTAATTGTGAGAAAAGAGGCTGATTAAGGCAAAAGAACACTCAAAACAGAAGGAACAAACCTCTCGTGGATCGAATAATTACACTAAATTAGAATGAGTAAGTAGTGTAGAAATGAGAATATTTAGGAAAAATGTAGATTTTGAAAAGAAATCGATCATAAGCTTCAATTTTACACTGACACACTGCATGTATATTCAATGAAAACTGATGGGTCACTGAACTTTAACGAGTGAATTGGTCAGGAAGGGGCAATTGGGTCGAATTAGGATTGAAAGACTTAAGACTGGACCGCTTTGGATAAGCACATGGATTTGTCCACGTCAGAAGTAGCCAGAGATAAATCGCAGTGGATTCAAACACGTAATGTTATGCAGGTGTTCAAAAGTGTTGTACGATTCAAACACGTTAAACATGTTATGCAGGTGTTCAAAAGTGTTGTACGATTCAAACACGTTAAACATGTTATGCAGGTGTTCAAAAGTGTTGTACGATTCAAACACGTTAAACATGTTATGCAGGTGTTCAAAAGTGTTGTACGATTCAAACACGTTAAACATGTTATGCAGGTGTTCAAAAGTGTTGTACGATTCAAACACGTTAAACATGTTATGCAGGTGTTCAAAAGTGTTGTACGATTCAAACACGTTAAACATGTTATGCAGGTGTTCAAAAGTGTTGTACGATTCAAACACGTTAAACATGTTATGCAGGTGTTCAAAAGTGTTGTACGATTCAAACACGTTAAACATGTTATGCAGGTGTTCAAAAGTGTTGTACGATTCAAACACGTTAAACATGTTATGCAGGTGTTCAAAAGTGTTGTACGATTCAAACACGTTAAACATGTTATGCAGGTGTTCAAAAGTGTTGTACGATTCAAACACGTTAAACATGTTATGCAGGTGTTCAAAAGTGTTGTACGATTCAAACACGTTAAACATGTTATGCAGGTGTTCAAAAGTGTTGTACGATTCAAACACGTTAAACATGTTATGCAGGTGTTCAAAAGTGTTGTACGATTCAAACACGTTAAACATGTTATGCAGGTGTTCAAAAGTGTTGTACGATTCAAACACGTTAAACATGTTATGCAGGTGTTCAAAAGTGTTGTACGATTCAAACACGTTAAACATGTTATGCAGGTGTTCAAAAGTGTTGTACGATTCAAACACGTTAAACATGTTATGCAGGTGTTCAAAAGTGTTGTACGATTCAAACACGTTAAACATGTTATGCAGGTGTTCAAAAGTGTTGTACGATTCAAACACGTTAAACATGTTATGCAGGTGTTCAAAAGTGTTGTACGATTCAAACACGTTAAACATGTTATGCAGGTGTTCAAAAGTGTTGTACGATTCAAACACGTTAAACATGTTATGCAGGTGTTCAAAAGTGTTGTACGATTCAAACACGTTAAACATGTTATGCAGGTGTTCAAAAGTGTTGTACGATTCAAACACGTTAAACATGTTATGCAGGTGTTCAAAAGTGTTGTACGATTCAAACACGTTAAACATGTTATGCAGGTGTTCAAAAGTGTGATGAAATGCCTTTTTTTTCACGCCAATTTTGGTATAGGATGGGCGGTTTTTTTTGATTTTTTCAAATTTGTGGCAAATTAGAATGATTGGCCTCAATCAGAAAACCACCTTTTCCACAATGGCTAAAGAGGTCCAAGTTTGAGGGAATAATGGCAAACTTTGTGATAAATTGGTGGTCCAAAAATATGGATACCTTAACATTGGTATAGACCTTTTACAGACTGTCGGAGGTACGTCCCTACCCAAATCAAATTGGAGACCACCTCGGGGCCCGGACGCATTCAGTGTTCGGACAAAGAAACTGGTGGGCATCATAGGTGGATCGCCAAAAGATTATCTGTGATCCGCCCAATAGGAGAAGAATTGTGCAGCTTGTGAATGCTATTACAACGAGGTATGGCTTTATTCCGTGGTTGAACGTGAACACACCCCACTGATTGGTTCCCACGATTACGCACTCCACTATGGGCGGCCATTACGATCAAAAAGTTCTCAAAGATTTAAACAAGGAGGGGGGGGGATCTCCAAAATACAAAGGAGAGTCATGGTGTAAGTGGAAGCTGGCCTGGTGATACCGTGGCCGATGGTGGTCATTAGAGTCATAACTCGCTCAATTTCGACGCGTTGAAATTAATTTCACCGCGTCGATATTAATTCACCTCGCTGAAATTAATTTCGCCAATTGTTGTCGTTGTTATGTTGGACATTTGGCGGTTTGTAGGGTTTGGAAGTCTGAAAAAGATGAAATGTGAGATGCAGTGGTTGTTTCTTGTTTAACCCAAAAAAAAAGACACTCCACTGCATCTGATTTGTAATTTCTTCCAGGCTTTCAAACCTTCACAATTATAAAAGTTTAAGTCCGTCGATAAATCTATCAGGGAAAAACATTACAGAAAATGCATCAAAAAACAACTGTGCATAATTTTTGTCCGATTTTTAAAATGATTTTCAACCATTTCAGCTTCGTTTTCTTTTAAACCGATGCTCAAACAATCTTGCTGTTTCCATAGTAACATGCAACTATAGACCAATACCGTTTGCCTATTTATAGTGTCTGATTTTTATCGGGGTTTGACAGCGTTATCTTGCATGGATTTCTAAGTACACCACATGTTATAGTGCAATGGGAAGACCTATTTGACAATCGTAAATAAGTGGGCATAAAGTAACAAAAGTTCATATGATGATAAAATTGGTTTAAAAAAGGTCCTGCGGTAAAGCGGCTATGTGCAGATTTATAAATCCCGAATATTTCATTCATGAAACCATGAAGATTGTCTGACTCAACCGAGTGACTAGCTATAACGGTACATTTTCCTTGTACATGTTTTCCCTTGCTTGTTTAGTGTTTCGCTCGTGATTGTACCCCATTATAAGTCCGCAATACATTTAAGTCAGCCCTAAACCACCTTGTCATGTTCACTTCACCGTTGCTATCCAACTCTAAAAGGCTTTCAAATGTCACCCTTGTAAAAAACCTGGCAGTATACACGGGATCTAACAGGGGTTTACAAGTTCCGATTTACGGACTGGAATACTTAACTTCAGCATAAAACACAGCAATAATTGGTTATTTGACGGGCACATCCTGGTTATAGATGATTGAATTTAAGGGCTTGGCGCCGCCGCGGAAAACCCCGGGTATACGCGGTAAACCTCCGTGAGCTACACCCATCATTACCCATCTATCAAGAAAAGGTGATTCTATATCGTGCTCTGCCTTTTGTTGTGTTGTTTGTGGCAGAAGACCTTGAGATTTTGATTTTCTTTAAATCAAAGTGCAAAGGGCATTAAACTTTGATGGATGTTTTCCATTTAATCAAAAAGCAATTAACTACGTGTTTGTATCTTTTGGTCAAAGTATATCAGCTGTTGAAAGGTGATTAAATTCTTGAAAATTGACTGTGGAATTTCTTAATCCCAAATTATTTCCCTCCATTTTTTTTAATGAAATGTGCAGTAATTTACTGATATTTGTCTATCTTAAACCTTCTACCTTAACCTGAGAAACCGAAAGAAGGAACGCAAAACAAACAAAAAGAGTATATATTGTTTTGGTTTGTTTGTTTGTTTGTTCGTTTTCCAATTCTCTGTCTGATGTGAGTGAAATTCGTAATTGTGCATGTGAATCAGAATCGGGACAAGTATAGACACTCAATAGCTCTCCTGAAATAACTTTTAGTGCAGTGCATTTAGTGCTCACCTCAATTTCCAATCCAGTTTAAGCTGTAGTAAAACGCACCTACAACACACCTTACTAACCTCTGCAGAAGAGCCTTTACAGCTCGTCTTGCTAATTGAAAAACTG
The DNA here is from genome assembly GCA_023653785.1 of Ophioderma brevispina. Taxonomy (NCBI): domain Eukaryota; kingdom Metazoa; phylum Echinodermata; class Ophiuroidea; order Amphilepidida; family Ophiodermatidae; genus Ophioderma; species Ophioderma brevispina. The sequence continues at coordinate 37,495 of JAMKCH010004976.1, read as the reverse complement.
ATGTAGTGTCAAAACACGAGAGTCGGTATAGGTCTGAAACTTTTCATCAACAAATATCGTTAAGTTTTTCATCTTATGTCGTTAAGTTTTCCATCTTAAATTCATAAGACTATACCTGGATGCATTATCAAACTTTTATTTTGTAAGTCGCAACTTTTCTAAGGAGGCAATCGAATGTCCACTTTCTGTAGTTCGAACATCAGTTGCCGTTATAAATGACTATCTTCAACAAGTGTTTAATTGAAACAGACGAGCCAAGTGATGGGTTATTTAAGTCGCACATGCCTGGGAACCGTCACACATCTGTACAGCACATACATATTTTGAATTACTGTGGGAATTGTTTGTATTCTCTTAACACATACAACGCATTCCTACAGTTATTCTTAATCTTCATGGGCCGTTAAGGTATGTGACGGTCCCCAGCCATAACCGACTTTATCAATCGTACTCATCACTTTGTCGTTTCGAGTCCAGTGCTACAGTTCGTAACATGTTGATAATCTCTTATCATAGTTTTACCCATTTTTCTTAATAATAATATGCTTAAAAATGTCAACCCTGTAGATTGTATAGGTTACAACACTTTTACCGAGAAAGCGCCGGGGAAGGAGTCTAGAAAGATTCAGCTTAAGCTTCTTAATACATTTTGTAACATTATAAACGATAAACAAGGAAAGTTTAGGAACTTCATCAGTTGAACACGTTGGTGGCTTAGGCCAGTGGCGTAGCCGGTGGATGTGGCGCTCGGGCAAGAATGCGTTGCGGTGTCGGCCAATAGAATGATGAATTTTTGTAACGTATTTCAATAGTCCCACAACGCGTTGCAAAGTATCTAGTAACGCGTTGTAGAAACTCACAACGCATTGCAAGCCTTCACAACGCGTTGCGAAGGTCCACAAGCCATATAAGGGTCGTAACGTATTGCCGCAGCGCTTTGTGAGAAAGTCGCAACAAGTTGCCGAAATGTCACAACGCATTGCGGCGTTGACCAATTACAATGATGAATTTTTGTGATGTGCTTATATGTGAGGGGAAAAATATATGAAAAAAATTGGAATCAGGTTACCTATAAAGACCAACTAAAATGGAGTATGATTTAAATGTTTAAATAATATTTTAATCGAATATACATATCACCTCAGATCTTATTTCCTTGAACCAATCACGGCCCTCGGCTGTCGGAATCGAAGTATATGCAAAATTGGTCACCTAATTCTGAGTATTCGTCGATCCATCCCAAAATAATCGTTTTCTATACCGCCAGGCGGAAAACAGCAATGAAAAATAGTGTATATGAAGTCAGGTTGTTGTTGGGCTCAAGCAAATCGCATTTTACGGCCTTCTATACATTTTGGGGTCTTAAAATCGGGTAATCCGTCGGTTTATTTTGTGATTTAGTTATTAAATTCCCTTAATCGTCAGAAATCCTAACAGAGCTTAATGTCGCTATCCGCTTACAAATCGAGGTAGAATCGGGATATTGCCCTAAGCTGCTATTTCCACAACAACGTGCAAAATACCATGAAAACAGATTGCCTGCACCATTTTGAATTTCCCATGGTGTTTTAAGCCAACTTTAATGGATTAATCAACGCGAATGTGAAGGTGACTCAAATGAAATCAGGCAGGGCAGACGGGAATTTGATTTCTTAATCCAGAAATTGTGTAATTCTGGTGTCTCCTGTCGAACAGTTCTCAAAGATCAAGCAATATTTAGGATCGTATCCAAAATTATGTGTCCCAATACAAATAAAGTTTGTATAGAAAAGTTTGTATACTTATAGGGCCTAAGTAGGTAGGTTGTATCCCCCCCCCCCATTTCGTATTTCGTATCAATGAAATAAATATTTGGAAAAAATAGGTATTAATGATATATTATAATGTTAACATTTAAGATTAATTAAAGGCACACTTAGTGATTTTCTATCTGAAAATCGAAAACATCATCAAAAAGCAGATTTGTTCATGTCTGTAACAAGTACAGGTTATCTTAACTGCATATGATAAGCAACGCGTTGCTTTAAGAAAACAACGCGTTGCTTAGCTAACCAATCAGAAAAGTGACAAAAACAACGCGTTGTTAATGAAAGCATCGTGTTGCTTTCAGACAGTACTTTACGCTTTGCTTTCATTAGCAACGTGTTGCTTTTTCACTTTCCTGATTGGATGGCTTAGCAACGTGTTGCTTTTTCTGCATTATAGTGGCTAAGCAACTTTGCTAAAATAACAACGCGTTGTAACCAATACGTTACGACCCTTTTAGCTTGCCATATACGTGTGCGTTCCCGAATGCCTACTGCGTAAAACATAAAATAACATAAGTGATGAATGAGGCATTTGGAGCAATTCTGTGACCGTGGAGAGCAGAGCATCATTTCTCAGTGGATTTGTCTTCTGTGAAGGTTAATGAACAAATTTAGTAGGGGTGCCCCCCGTGAAAGTGCATGTAGGCGGAATCCAAAAGGGGGGAAATTCATAATACAGGGGTAAACAATATTAAAAAAATGCTTCGATTGCTGTAAAAAGGTAACCAAAGTGTTCGTCTTGTTACAAGGATTAAAAAAGGTATATAGTTTGTACTACTTACAACGTATGGTGATGGAGATATGGGACAAAAATCGTCAAAAGTCAAAGGTCATCACCAAAGGTTAAATCTTTAATATTTATCCGATTTCTTTAAAAATGGGCTCAAATTGTTCATCTTTCCTCAAAGACTGCAACAAAAATATTTTGCACTGTCTAACATATTTTTAAAATTCGGAGATCAATAGAGGTTAATGACATTGACCTTGTTTGTCATTTATCTCGATAACCAAATACACAAGCGAGTGCCAAATGCCAATCTTTGCTGCAATTCCGGTGGAAAGGTTAACAATTTGAGACCATTTTTAAAGAAATCGGTGCAATATTAAAGATTTAACCTTTGGTGATGACCTTTGACATTTGACTGTTTTTATCTTATCTCCGTAACCATACGTTGTAGGTAGTACAAACTATACCTTTTTAATCCTTGTAACAAGACGAACGCTTTGGTTGGTTACCTTTTTTTACAGCAATCCAAGCATTTTTCGTTTTGACCCCTGTATTATGAATTTCCCCCCTCCTGGATTCCGTCCACACTTTCACGAGGGGCATACTAAATTTGTTCATTAACCTTCACAGAAGACAAATCCACTGAGAAATGATGCTCTGCTCTCCACGATCACGGAATTGCTCCAAATGACTCATTCGTCACTTTAGTTTTACGCAATAGGCACCCGAGAACGCACACGAATATATGGCAAGCTAAAAGGGTCGAAAACGTATTGGACAAGACGAACGCTTTGGTTACCCTTTTACAGCAGTCGAAACATTTTTCATTACGGACCCCTGTATTATGAATTTCTCCCCTCCTAGATTCCGCCCACACTTTCACGAGGGGCACCCCTCTAAATTTGTTCATTAACCTTCACAGAAGACAAATCCACTGAGAAATGATGCTCTACTCTCCACGGTCAAGGAATATTGCTCCAAATGACTCAACAATACTATAAGGATGCATGTAAGTGTGTAGCTACACACTAAAAACGACGTGGTCATTTTCCGTGGTAAGGAGGCCTAACTAGCACAATACTCCGACATAGTGGTCAAATTTTGACCACGATTGGTCAAAAGGACCCTTTTCGTAGTCAAAATTTGACCACTATTTCGGAGTAGTGTGCAGATTCCTTACCACGGAAATGACCACCGTTTTGTTTTTAGGTGTGATATGTGTACGGTGGGGTTGCTGGAAGGGGACCCAGTCTTGCACACGTGGTGGAGGACAGGCGGAGGAAGGCGAAGAAGACCCGGCATGGCTTCTGATAAACACATGTTTATTCCGTTGAGGTTTCCGAATTCAAGTGTTCAGAAAAAAAAGATGCGGACAGATAACGATGGGCCACCATACGGAAATACCCACGTTTACGTGTTATTGTTAGTATAATATTTTTAAAAAAAAAAAAAAATCCTCAATTCACTGTGTATCACTTTCAAGACAAACTTGTTTTGATCGTTTAGACGAACATGATAATGCTATTTGGGTCAATGTCACATAGCGATCGATTATCTAATTGTAATTGAGGGTGAATTGTCCAATACACCATTACCAGATAGACAAAGAATAATTTCGAACGATTCTGCCTTCAAGGTAGCGGTTGTTTGTTCACATTATGAAAAACAGCTTAAATAGCTATGTAAACAAGATACAAAATAACGCAAGGAGCCAAGTTATTGATTCGTATCACCGGCGTGCGCAATAAACATAACCAAATATAATTTGGGCTTCTTTTCTACATCGATAGAGATCTGACAGTGGGTCATATTCGTTCGTGATTCAAAAACAGAATATTATTTAGATTATAAAGTTCAATTGTCTTCATGGTGTTCTGACATTCAAGGTAATGTTTGTGTAAGCTCATGTAGACAAAAAAAATTGCGATTTGGAAATATAGCAAATTACAGCAAAAATTGGTTTAATTTTCACCCAAGGCCATGTAACAATAACCATTAAGGCATACACTGAAAAATTGTAGAACCACTTGGACGGTCCGGAACGTGTTTAAAGGCGTGTCTCGAAGTGTCCAAAGAAACATGCAGAACGTGCTCCATCAAATTTAACACCTGCAGAACTATGTTAAGGGTTCCATAATTTTCGAGCGCGTTTGGGGCTGTCTGTATATATCTAGTATGATAGAATCCATGATGTCTAGAGGTGTCACAATCTGTACGGTTACAACTGAACGCGTTCGCAAAATTTGCAGTGAGGTATAGCCTATCAACTTGCCACCCCAATGCCACCTTATTTTTACCGGGAATGAAATTAACCCGAAGTGTCAGTATGCTGTAGCAGCCAATCATGCGTATAGAGCGAAGATCGCATGTATCCTCTAAAAGTATACAAGAGTGAAAAACTCGCACTCCAAAAATGGAAATTCGTTAAATCCATACACTAACATAACAATTTATTTATCACAATCATACATCGGTATACACTATTACCTACAATATGATATATAAGATTTTGTATACATGACATATAATGAAGTGGAAGATTACTGGAAAAGTAAGCCGAATAAAGGCCTGCCAAGTCCCCGACTCTGTTTCTATTAATTTGTAGTTAGAAATGAGTGACTTTTTATAATTAAATTTAAACGGAATTGAGTATTTTGAGTTTTTAACATTTGATGGAATGTTAATTCCATGGTTTAAACCCAAAATGTAAGTTATAGATTACCACTAAAGCCAAGTTTAATATTAGGTATTGAAAATATGTTGCATGTCTTGTAGAAGAAGTGTGATTTTTAGCATTGTTACAAAATGTTGTTCAAATGTGGAGGGGCAATGTTGTGCTGTATTTGTACATGAATGTTCCAATTTATGTTTACACAAATCCATATTTGTTGGTTATTATTTAACAAACAAAGGATTAGATGCACTTTGGTAATCCTGTTGCTCACTGCTCTCCGTGCACGCTTTTGCAGTATGTTGCAGTTTTTCCATTCAGTGTTGCATTCACTTGCCCATGCATGCACTAGTCTACACTAGTCTCCCAGAGAGTGAAAGTTCACTCCAAAAGAATTATGAAGATTGATCACTGGAATAGGCAATCCTATGAAATTACAATTTTCGTAGTAGTTTTTAATCTTTTGGTATGTTTTGCCATTTTTCAATCTTTTGCCGTGAATTTGACTCTGTAAGATGCGAAAAGATTCACAAATTTAAAAACATGTGTATATTTATACAGTGATGAGTCAAAAGAATAGGACGTGATGATTTTGTTTTATCAAAAAACTAATGGAAGTTGATAAAAAGTTTTACATATTCGAAACAAGCGTGTTCTTCCGCTCATTAGAAAAAAGAACCACCAAAATTCATCATTCCCACTAACAATTTTTATGCCTGTTTGCAGAAAGAACCCATTTATCCGGCTTGTCCACGGAATGGTGAATGCTTTGAATATGTGCGGAGACCTGGGAAATTATTGGGTCATTGAAATGTAACCTCTATGGTAAACCTGGCAGTCCGTCGTCTTCCTGATGCTTCATGTTGTCGTTTCCTGATGGTTCCATAGTCTTGGAATTTCCTGACCATTGCTATTAATAACCTGTTTGCAAGGTGTACTGTTTGCTTGCGGGAACTGCAAGGCAAACTGTCTCTGAAACTCAACGGGAGAATGGGTCCGCAAGTAAGTTTCAACAATAAAAGTTTGTTGTACATCTGGATATGGACGGGCCATGATACCTAATACCTTTCCACCAAGATGCCATTTTAGTTTTGAAAATATCTTCAGATTTGTTATTTTATTCATTATTGATTTTGTGCAGACCATGCTAATCTGTTTTTGAAACTCGCGGTTTTAAATCTCATTTATTTCAATGACCCAGTCATTTCCCAGGTACTCACACATATTCAAGCATTCAGCATTCCGTGGACAGCTGGATAAATGGGTTCTTTCGGCAAAACAGGCATAAAAATGGTTAGGAATGGTGAATTTTGGTGGTTCTTTTTTTCTAATGAGCGGAAGAAGATGCTTGTTTCGAATATGTAAAACTTTTTTTATCAAGCTCAATTATTTTTTTGATAAAAAATAATCAATCACGGTCCTATTCTTTTTGACTCACGCTGTATATTTGTTTACAACGACATGAGGATGGCAAAAAGTTGTACAAAAGATGGCAGGAAGACTGAAAGCACTTGAAAGTGTCTGAGTTCAAGTGAGTTATCTGTGGTGATCTAAGAGGCAATCTATACCAAATCGGCATGAAAAAAGGGTATCATTGCAGGGGTCATTGATATACCAGGAAGTTGAAAATGGGACCAATGTCTGTGACACGTCCCCGTATGGTTATTTGTGTAGAGACCCCCCCCCCCCCGGGTTTGCAGTGTATAGGCCCTTATATGGATGCCCTGGATGGCATGTTTGGCATGGTGCACCGTAACTGCAAACACCTATCCGTAATAATAATAATAATAATAATTTATTTGGAATTACACTTTTACAACAGTGGCACTCGCTTCTTGGCGGTGCATCAAACAAATACACGAGAAAACATATACAAAACATATTACAGAGTTAAACAAAAACAGAGCTAAGTCTGATACACAGGTTGGCTTAACCGGTACAGCTATAGCAAATAAAAACTATAGAAAGGTGCAAACGGAACACACAAATAATATAATATTCATCAGCAACGTAGAACGAGCTAGGAAACTGAATGGTATATATTGGTATTATGATATTTCCGAGAAAATTAGGGGATCATCTTGATTTCAGACCTCAGTTTCCAAGCACATTTACCGTAGGTTTTGCAAAATGTATCAAAAATACTGTATATAATAGAATCGTTATCGATATTTCTATATGTACACGGGATGCCGCCTAGGGTAAGGTAAAGTATATCTGCTTGTTTGTTCAAATCACGGGATTTACCTTAGTTAATAACAATTTAAGAGCGGATTTGTTTAGCTTATTAAACCAGTATTCTCGCGTTCTGTTATTCAATAAATAAAACTGACGAAGTACACTCGTTTGTATATTACATAAAAGCCATTCATCGGTAATCCTTGAAAACCTACAAAATCCTTCGATTTTATTATTTTAATTGTGATTAAATATTTCAATAAGACCAAAGAGATTGGAAGTTGTGAATAACCTGAATGAGCACCAAGACAAATACCAGTGTTTTATGGAATTAATACGGTTTGATATGGGATTAGCTCCTTAGCGTTGAACAGGTATATCTTGGAAGCAGAAGCAGTCGGCAGCTTTCAAGCATTTTGGATTAAGAGTTTTACACGAATTAGCATTCACGGATGAACTAAACTTTTTGATTGCTTCTTCGATCAGTACAGGTAATTTTCAAACTCACTTGAACATGCCACCCAGGGCATACCATTAAGGGCCTATATACTGCAAACCGGGGGGGGGGGGTCTCTACACAAATAACCATACGGGGACGTGCCACAGACATTGGTCCCATTTTCAACCTCCTGGTATATCAATGACCCCTGCAATGATACCCTTTTTTCATGCCGATTTGGTATAGATTGCCTCTTAGATCAGCACAGATAACTCACTTGAACTCAGGCACTTTCAAGTGCTTTCAGTCTTCCTGCCACCTTTTGTACAACTTTTTTCCATCCTCATGTCGTTGTAAACAAATTATAAATATAAACATGTTTTTATTTGTGGATCTTTCTCTAATCTTAAAGAGTAAAATTCACTACAAAAGAGTTAAAGATGGAAAAACATACCAAAAGATTGAAAACTACTACGAAAGAGCGGAATTTCAGTAAGGATTGCCTATTTCCAGTGATCAATCTTCATAATTCTTTTGGAGTGAACTCTCACTCTCTGTGGAGACTAGTGCATGGATTTAACGAAATTTCCTTTTTGGAGTGTGAGGTTTTCACTCTTGCACACATGTTAGAGAAAAGAGGCGAACTTCACTCCCTTCGCACGATTGGCTGCTACAGCATACTGACAGTCACACTTCGGGTTAATTTCATTCACGGTAAAAATAAGGATGGCATTTGGGGTGGCAGGTTGAATAGGCCTATAACCTGCACTGCAATTTTTGCGAACGTGTTAAGTAATTTGTCTGTAACCGTTACAGATGGTTTCTTTTTCTTTGAAACACCTCCAGAACATGTTTTATGGATTCTATCATATAAAACACAATATACATCCAGAACGCGTCCGAAAAAATGATGAACACTAAAGTATTACGTTCTGCAGGTGTTAAAACCTTTAATTAGAGTTATGCCCAACTATCGAGAACATTTTAGAACAAGTCCAGACACGTCAAGGTTCTCAAAATGTCAGTGTATGCCTATGTTACATGGCCTGGGTGCAATGTTTGGCATGGGACATCGTAACTGCAGCTCACCTGTCCATATATCTACTTGTTTGTTTAATCACGGGGTTTAACTTAGTTAATACACTTAAAGAGCGGATTTGTTTAGCTTAAACCCAGTAATATCACGGTTGAATGCTCTTATTCGTAAAAATGACAAAATTAAAACTTTCGAAAATTAAAAAAACCCATATTAATAAGATTACGAGTCATTCATGCCTAATCCTTGAAAACCTACAAAATCCTTCGGATTTTATTATTTAATTGTGTTGAAATATTTCAATAAGACCAAAGAGATGTGATGTTGTGCATAACCCGAATGAGTATATCAAGACAAATACCAGTGTTTTATTGAATTAATACGGTTTGATACGCGGAGGGTGAAGCTCCTTAGCTGTTGAACAGGTATACTCTTGGAAGCAAATGCAGGCGGCAGCTTTCAACCATTTTGGAGTAAGAGTTTTACACCGAATTAGCATTCCACGGATGAACTAAACTTTTGAATACTTCTTCGATCAGAACAGATCCACAACAATTGAACTAAGGCCCTAAGGCTTTCAGTGTTCCCGCCATCTTTTGTACGACTTTTGTCATCCTCATGTCGTTGTAAACGATACCCATTCTTAAGCGTACGAGTGTTTTCGTAGAGTCTTATACTTACTGTTTACTGAAGTGTATGGAGCTTTATGGGCTATAGGGCGCTTGCACAGAGCTAAAAAATTATATTGATGACGTTTTCTCTGTTTGCTCTCCAGATTAACCAAGCATGAGAGGAATACAGTACATGCACCTGGTTGCACCTGAACATCAGTATTTCTGCAGGTGATTTCAACAATTTGTATTCTTCTGCACGCTTTGGGTTGTTCTGGAGGCAGGTCGGCCCATATAACCTAATTGACCTTACCGTGCAGCGCCCTAATACATCCCTTCAAACCCTGTAGTTTTATGTTATGGCGCCTTCATATGTTATAACGCTCACAAAGGCACCATTGGGTGAATTTTATATTTTTTAGATTTAAGCAAAATATTAACTAATTAGAACTAAAACACGAACAAACTGTAGAATATAGTGGTATTTAGTACCTAGTAGGCTATAGGCTCCTAAAGTGAAAATTAAAAAATGTGTGGGTGTTCGACAACACCCTCTTTCCCACGATATCCTCCATAAATTTGAGATTTTGTATCCATTTTTTTATAATAATCCATTAAATTCAAGGTCTGGGAAATGTTTCATTTGAGTTTTATTTTCTTTCTCAAGACAGATTTCTACAATTGCGGGCAAGGACTATTCTTCTACACTCTTAAATAGAAGTGTATATGATATGGCTAAAGTTTTTTCACACTTCAACGTGTTAAAACAAAACTCACTTGACCTCTTTGACTAGGGTAAAGGTCGCATAGGGGTCAATACCATATGAATTGAACACTATCTCGTCTTTCAATGATGCATGAGACCAAGTTTGGTCAAATACAGGAGAAAGATGTGGAGAGGGCTATAGTAAAAAGAACAATATGAAGTAATAGCTTGATTAACACTAAAACACGTTTACATTGCAATATTAACATTTACCGTGATAATTATAACACTCAGGGTTGATTTTAACCTACAAACATCTTTCTATACCGATTGACAAATTTAAATTATATTGCAATTATTGGTGACTAAATAGGCCGTTACAATTTCACTAGCCTAATATAGCAATTGACCCAAAAGTGCAAACACATGTGAAACGACATAAAAATGCACTTTTTTAATTATTAGTCGCTGTTATAACACGTGTTGTCGTATTACATTGTCATGTCCAGTATTGCACATATACGTCTGATAAGCAAGTATGAAAAGAAGTGTAACCGAGTGTACATGAACCATGAAATGCCAGCGAATGATAAGTTCACAATACAAACGAGTTTTATACCGGGGTTTTATAGACTAATTTGGGCTAGAATGGTTTGGAATAAAGTAGAATACAATGTAATGGGGTTCTTATCGAATTAGCTTAATCTTTGTTAAAATTTCTATAGGCCTAGATCTGCATGTTTGAAGAACGTGACAATAAACCCTGTTATGTTTTGTGAACGGGAAACATTACAAAGTTGTCCATGTTCAGTGGCGGATCCAGGATTTGAAAAACGTCAAAATTACCGGGGGGCTGAAAGGCTGTAACTGGTCCAAAATAGCTCAAAATGGGCTGATTTTGCAAGAATTTGCAGAATTACCAGGAGGCGCGCGCCCCCTCCGCCCCCTCCCTGGATCCGCGCCTGATGTTTCCCGTTCATGCATAGCGTGATCTAATGTTCTTTGTGAAAACCGTACTCGGTAAAAGATCATTAGATATGTATTTCAAAAGATAATGCTAACGAGAAAGTTACAGTAATTTTTAAAAAAAATTATCAAATAAACACCAGTCCTATGACAATTGAGAGAAGCAGCAGGAGATGGCACGTGGTTGATTTCTTTTCGATGCGCGTTCCAGATCGAGTAGGCCTATATACAGTCATAGCGTTAAAATTAGAGGGTTTTTACCTTTACGAGATAATTATGTCATTTTCGCTCTTTCTATAAAATGAGGGAACCCTCTTCGGTGCCGGTGTGAAAGCAGATATAGTCCGGCAGTAGCCATAGTCCGGGCTCCATAGACGATAACGGAATAAAGCGTGAAACTAATGTTGCGTGCAGAGTCAACTGAATCGATTGTCCTATTGTTCACCATTGTTCCCGGACTATGAGTACGCCGGACAATAATTACTTCTACACCGGTGTGAAAGTAATCATAGTCCGGCAGGTATCATAGTCCGGGCTCCATAGACGACAACGGAATAAAGCGTGAAACTAATGTTGCGTGAAGAGTCAACTGAATCGATTATATTGTTCACCATTGTTCCCGGACTGCATGTGAGCCCGAATTAGGACTATATCTCCTGCCACACCGGTCTTCTTCTGTCTTTCCTCCTTTCTTTTTTTTTCTGTATTTAGGGCCTATCTCTTTCCTTCTTTCGTAATTTTCGTGACAAACGAGAGTTTTTCACCATTGAGTGTGTAGTGACAGGTAGTTTGGAAGCCATCCACAAACTACGACCACTAGACTCAGCTTGTTGTTAATCTTTTGGAGATTTTTCACGATGATTGTGAATATATATTGTCATAAGAATCCGTAAGTCGTTAAAAATAATTCTGAAAAAGACTATAGTCGTTTGTATGGCCTAACCCTAAACGTTAAACGCTAAGCCCATTACCCTCATGACAAATTTTTAAAAAAAGGATGCAGTTAGATCGGTTGTTCTGGGACACGCAGCTGACGGGGCAGCTGGTTAGGCGAACAACGTAACTATATTAAATTCGTTCATTTGTTCAGTATTTACGACAAAAGAAGTGTAAAAAAATGACGACAAAGAGCAAAAAATGGATTCATCGCAAATGAAATATGAGACGTTTAAAGAATAATTTTGTTTCGCATCATTTTGTAAATGCATGATGTCAAGCATGCACGAGGGGTCAGTACATTGCTAGTTTGTACTAGGTGAGATATACTTTCGTAGCCAATATCTGTGGGATTGTCCGCGAGAGAGAAAGGACAAGACCACACAAACAGAAAAAAATGATACTTGTCCGTACTAGTGAAACCACTTGGTCAAAAGGAGTCAAGGGCGACTCATTTGAGGCAAGGATACAGGACAAATTGACTCAGGTTGATGTGTTGACGCGTTTTTTAGTGTGAACCAAAATAAAACAAAAATGCTTATAATATACTGAATCTCATGATAGGACTTTAAAAGCTGAGGGGTTTTGGGCTGAGACTTTTGAACTAGAAGGGGAATTGCTGGGTTCCTTCATAATAATAATTTCAAATGTTACTATTGAGGGACCCAAAAGTAGGTCCTTTATTTTAAAAATTTTTCACAGAGCAATTTGCCACAAACCAGTTCCTATATAAAATTGTCAAAATCGACTTCCTCTATGCTTCTTCTGTAAGAATTCTAATGAAAATCTGTTCAATTGTTTTTGTGATGTAATACAATGTCTGGATTGTGGGAAAACCTCACTTCTTTTATTGGAAGAAAAATGGTGATAATGTAGAGTTCAGTACAATTGAAAAATGTTTGTTGTGGATGCCACTATAACTGAACATCATTCATGTATAATTTCCCTTCCTTCTCTTGAAATTTTATATTCATCGGTGTAGATTTCAACAATCAACCCAAGTTTCAGGCTTTTCTTAAGTGGTAAGGGTTAAATTTAAAACTGAATATAAAATTGCAGGGCGTAAGACTAATCTGAGCAAGCATTTTAAAAAAATTTTCTTTCAGTTTGGATGATGATGATATCATTCTTTTTAAAAAAAAATACAAAATATTTTGGCTTATGGCATACCAGCCCAGGATTTTCTTGTTGTTGTTGTTGTTTGTTTGTTTTTGTCCTTGTCTTTTGTCTGCTGTTCAGTGTTTTGTGGTCTTGGTGTTGTTTTGATCCATTTGTTTGCTTTTGTGATAACCTGTACAATTAAATGTATACAATGTATTATGCTACGGTGTGGTTGGGTTTGGTAGACCATTTCTGTATGTTTTTTTCCCACTCTACCAAACCAAAGTACAGGCAATAAAAAATGGGGAAAAAAAAGAAGAAAAAAAAATTGACTCAGTTTTACGCATAGACTCCACTTTTTATGTGTGTGATGCGCCTTATTGTACCTTTTGGGATGCTCCTTCACCAACCTTCCAAATTTTACTAGTTTACTGTATTGTAATGGTTTTTGTGATTTTTCCCCTTTGTATACAGGTCTCTACCATACCACTGTCCTGCAATGTGAATAGAGTCCTAGAGAGTTGTTTTTTATTATTTTATCCACTGACCTTTTTAAAATTGTGCATTTTAAAAATGAATCAAGAATTCATTAAAGGCATGCATTCAAATAGGTCATGGTTTTAAAAGGTGAACGAGAGATTTTGAAGCACCCAAATAGTGTGGTTCATAATAGTAATTTCATATAGACAGTCCACTCAATATTTTTTCCTTTCTTACCTTGTAGGCTACAGAAATGCCTAAAAGAGAGAAATACGTGTTCTTGATTTGCTTGTATTTCAATTGTAAAATATGGCTGAATTTCGTATTTGCTCCTATACAAAATTAGAAATTTCATAATGTTGTACCAAAGAAACATTTCTCAGCTTAATATCCTTTCAGATGGTGTAATTTTTGTATGGAAAGCTTTACATCAAGCAAAAATCAGAACTTGTCAAGTTTTTTCACAGGGACACCCGATATGTGAAATTCTCTTGTTGCACCCTTTCAGATGTCCTCCCAAATGAACATGTAACATGCCCAAGGAGTGAACGTTCACGGTTAAAATAGCGTAAACAGAACAAATATGCTTCGTTTTCAATCGCTTTTAAATTAACTTTAATGATACTTATATCCATGATTGGTTGCAATGAGAGTTGAAATAAGAAAGCCACAATACAATACAGATACACACACCATGTGTGGTTGGTTGAGAGTTGAAATAAGAAACTCAGGATACATAATACTCACATTCCTGTTTGGTTGAGATTTAAAAACACGATACAACAATGATGCACACAATAAACCTATAGGATACAAAACAATGATATACTCATATTCCGGTTTGGTTGAGATTTGGTCGGTACTCAAGCCCAAATCTCGATACCATCAACAGTTTAAAAAAGACGATAATGTATCGTATTAACATTTTTCAGATACACTGCAAAAACAGCATTTAGTGAATTCTGGACAAGCTTGTGTTTATAGCTTAAACGTTTATTATATTACATAACGTGTGTTTGGAGAGCTTAACGTTTAATATTTAAACATCTAAAGGCATCAAAACATGTTTAATTCCAAAACATTTGGCCATCTAAACACAAATTTTGTCCATAGTTAATAGACAATATTTTTACAGACTACTTAACATTATTTTGAGAAAATTGTGGGAAATGTATAGGCCTACCTAACAAATTCAGCAAGTAAACATTTATTTTGTTTGAACGGTCCGCAAATAACGCATAATTAAGCATATATAGCAAATGAATTCACCTTTCTCAAAGCACTCGCGACAGGAATCCTCATTAAATTTTAATTTTTGAGTCTGTGAAATTACGGCATTATATACCATCAGTTTTTTACAATTTACAATTTTCTTACAGTGTGGTGTCTACTCTATTTGCCGATGCTTGTATACGCATTTAAAAGACAAAATAGGTCAAAATGAAGCGGGTTTCAAAACTCATCTTTATATGGAGTATAATTTTGCGTAGTTTGCATAAAGGGGCAGTTTGTATTATTTGAACGTTGCTTGTCACATGGTTTCTCATATAAACAACATTTTTGCAACACACTGCAAAAATTGTGTCTATAGCATGGAGACATATCTTCATTAGACATGTCGTAGTTTGGCGTTTTGTGCAAGTCAATAATATACACGTCTTGTAGCTTTATAAAGTCACGACTTTCTGTATGAGTCATAAAACTTGTGATAAGACATGACTCGAAGAATAAGTTACTTATTCAACGTGTCTTTTTATAAGGACATGAAGAAAGACATGTCCTATTTGCTCATATAATTTAAGATTACGGCTTAAATAGCATTCTTGTAGCTGGTCATGTCTTAAATTTTAAAGCATTTTCATCCGTTTTCATCTAAAAGACATGTCTAAATGCAAGACATAACTTGTCTAAGGACACGGATAAAAAGTGGCTTCAAAGTCGCGTCTTAAAATAGTGTCCTCAGCAAGCAAGACAGAATTTTTCCAGAGCATAAAGGTGGAAGCTGATGTATTAGACAGACAACATTTTTGTTTGTGTTGGTAATTGCTACATTTTCAGCACTGGGTCTTTCCTGGTTTGTTTCACCCGATTCACTTAATCATTTTAGAATAGGACCTTTGTTTAATTGTAAATAACACGCTTGTACTAACCATTAGCGCTCTCTCGACGATTTCACTCAAATCAAATCTCTTATTTGACTATCATGTTCCTCAATAGGGTTATAGAACCTCTTCATACGTTCAATCAAATCATCCTTGGCTTTGGTCATTATACTAACCACCCCTGTGATATTTGCAGGTGTAGCGAGCTGTTTACAGAGCCGTTTGCTATACGAAATTTAATATTAAACGGTTTTCATTGTGTCAAAATTGTAAACCTAATGAACGTTTGAAGTTAAAGCGTTGTATGTAAAAGAAGAATGTCAAGTTTGAAATCCTTGAGTCTTACCATGTCAATTACTGGGGGCAACGAACGGAGTTCAATGAATTACTGAACAAGATACAATCTTTTTGTTCCGCAGCAAGAGTTGAAACTCACGACAATCCAAAACACAAAAAAAATATGTATAGTCAATGAACTTTAATTAAAACCCAATTTTATGACTGACACGTCATGGGAAAGATAAACTTTGTTTTGACACAAGTTCTTGGGTGACAAACAAACTCAGTTTACCATGGTTTTAAACACCGGCTGGCGTACGTAACCAATTGGCATAATTAAAGCTAGGCGCAACTAATGGGCGCTCATCAAGTGCAAAGTCAAAGCCGACAGAATACAAAGAAGCCAAGAAGAGCAATTTTGGAATAATACGTACTGGATTGAATTAGTCTTGATAATAGTATCAAGTCGAGTTTACAACATGAAAAGGGCACCATCCCGCCTCCAGGTCATTGTATGATACAAAAGATGGTTTTAATAATGGTTTAATAATGGTCGGCCGTATTAACGACCTCTAAATGGAAAACGGCTGATCAGGGCTGGTCAAAGATAAAAGGAGAGATAAGTCATAGCGAGTTGAAGCCGGTAAAAAGTCGCCTGAGCACGGTGTCCTATCTTCGCCAATATCCCATTTTAATGTTAGGTACCTCGTTTATTAACTTTGCCCGTTGATTGAACGACAAATGATAACGCGATGATAAACACATTATTGATGATCAACGATTGACGACGATGATATTAACAACGACGAAGATGACAAAAAAATGACGGCGAGATGGACGATGGACGGCGATGACGACGACAGATTGACGACAACGACAGAACGAATGGTGATGACGATTTGATGAAGATGATGATGACGATGATGATGATGGTGACTGATGGTATATTGCTTTTATTACACATTTACCCTCGTGGCTCCGTAATCTTTTTATTTTCCGTTACAACTATAGTAGATTCAACCCATCGGGTCACCTCTAGTACTTTCCGAAGGTATATAGCTTGGGAAGAGGGGATGTGTAGTGGATGGTAATGTAAAATATTCCAGGCTAAATCAATTGAAAAATGCATCCCGATAGCAATGTATTGTGCTTAATGAACATTCAATTAGTCAACTTAAACGCATTATAGCTGCATTAACTTTCCAATACTTCTAATAATCGTATTTGCTTCAAAGGTATTCAATATAACAGGTTTGAGTTGAATATTTGGACTTTAGAGCGCTCGTGCTTTGGATACAAAGGATCCAAAAGTCTGTACTCCTATGTAAACCTTGGAAGGCCAGATTATCTTAGTTTATTCAAGAACAGGTTAAAATCAGCCACAATATCTGCTCCTCTCTCAACTAATCGACAGCTGTCCAAAACTTTCGCTCGGTGACACGATGGGTGATCTACTCATACAACCTTTTCTTGATTGCCAAGACGTATCATAATTCGTTTTACTGGCTCATAACTGGCTAAATAACTCGTTATTTAGTTTCGCCCATTTTCATCATAACTCTCTCGCAAAGATGAGATTTGTTAATTTGGACACTCAGTGGAGTTCATACACACGTTGTTCGAATTGACCGCAGCAAGGTGACGTTTTTGATGTTTGTACCGACTTCTGATTTAGTTTGTGTCCCCTCTTGTAAATTGCATTTTAAAACCACAATGTAGCATATAATGTATACTTTACCAATTGCTTCTTTGTCATAAACCGGAGTTCATCTTTCTTATTTGTTTCAAGGAAAGCCAACAATCGATGCTGTTGAATATCGAGTGTCCCAAACAGTATTATACTGATAAAGTAATAGCATATTAGTATTTAGTGGTCCACGACTCTAAATTAAATATATGGAAAACAAATTTGCGATTTAAAAAAAATAGTTGATTGTTTCTTTAAAAAAAAAAGATTCCTCAGAAGCCTCTAAGTCACACGAAATCGTCAGTCCAACCAGTTGCAAACCGATACCGCGGAATAGTTCATTAACCCTATATAGCCACAGCTAAAGCTCACCAAAACTCACTGTGTGAATTGAGGAAAAATGCACTAAGTCCAGAAAATAGCGATCCATGACGTCATCAACAAGACTCAATCGGCACGGAAATCGCTGGCCCAGGCCAGCGACACCGCCCTAGCGTTAGCGTGCTATCCCGAGTCATGGGGGGGGGACGAAGGGCCCTGGGTTCGAACTCCACCCGAATTTGCGACTTTTCTTGTTCCTCTTCCCTCACTCCTCCAGTTCCTCCCAGGAAACGAACGTCAGGGTAGGGTTAATTAACAAATATGATTTGGAATAATAAAAAACCCCGAAAAATTGTCCTGTTTAAGGCATTTTAATTTAGAATTTAATAAAATTTTCTCAGGCAACAACAAACAAAAATGACATTTTTGTTTGTGTGGGGGGTGGGGGGTGGGGGGTATTGAAATAAAAATAGGTGTCCAATCGTTGCAAAAACTGAAGGCTATGCCAATAAATTTACTTGAGGGCAGCCTATAACGGGTCTTAGGCCAGTCAGAATAGAATGTAAATGATGCTCACCTCAACACGTAATAATTTGCAAACATATCAATTCCCACCGAAATTGGTATTGCGAATAACCATTTAAAAACAACATATCAAACCGTCTACTACAATCAAGGAGTGGAACTATATGTTTTAAGAGGGGGTAGTTTTATACGGGGTCAATATGAAAGTATCAAACTCGTCGAAAGACTCCAACGTGTTTCGTTACTTTTCCAGGATAAAAAAAAGATATTTGGCCATATCTGCATGGTTGGTTAGTTCAATGAGATCAAATAGGTTCAAGGTCCCAATGGTGGTAAATTTTCAGATATATCCGTTCGTTATAAAAATGGTGTCAAATTGTTCGTCTATGGTACAGAACCCGAAAATATACTGGTTGCAACCTTCTAATATTCGTTGCATTATTGGAATGCACACTGTAACTGGGGGCTACAGGGTCATGGGAGTCACTATCTAGCTCTGTAATTTCTTATATGAAAGTTCAAACAAGAATCTATTTCATTTACTTAACTAGTGGGACAATTAACAGTTTACAACCAGTCTATCAAAATCGACCATTTCTATAATTTTAATACCCCAGCTGACTTTTGAAACTGTTATGAGCCTATTGGACTAAAACTATAAGCGTAGATAGGGCAAACTATACTTGTTTAACCAGCCTTGAGGAGTATTTAGCCCAAAACTTGTACATCATTTAAATCAATTCGAACAAT
Organism: Ophioderma brevispina; assembly: GCA_023653785.1. Lineage (NCBI taxonomy): Eukaryota > Metazoa > Echinodermata > Ophiuroidea > Amphilepidida > Ophiodermatidae > Ophioderma > Ophioderma brevispina. The sequence continues at coordinate 18,172 of JAMKCH010004976.1, read as the reverse complement.
TTTAATTTTTTTATTTACCCTTACAACTTTCCCCCTTTTTCTCTACATGTTCACTAGGTTGATTTTTGGTAGACTTTTATATATTATTTTGGCCTATTTCAGATATCTTACACCAACATTTGTTCTGTTGCAATTTGTGTGGGTCAAATCATACAATGATTTGGCCTATCTGTAAACCTTGGCGTACCTACCCGGGACAGCCCCCCGGCCCCCCCCCCCCCCGGTCTCGAAAAGCGGGGACGATTGGCCAAAATTATGCATTTTCATTCTCTCTTCGACCAATTTTTTCATCATCGAGAAGCTAATTTGTGCAAAATTAAAGTAATTCGGCGATTTTTCTCGCGCTTAAACTCGCGCATTTCGAATTCGTCAAATTCACTTAATTATGAGCAAATCATTCGGGCCACTTACAAATTTTTTCCCCCTCTTGTGGGAGGACTTGGAAAATTTTGCCCCTCGGGATCGATTGCCTCGTACGCCACTGTCTGTAAAAATAAGCAATTGGGCAGAGTTTTCGCATGCCAGTCAATAGTCTAATGATTAGTTATAACCTTTCATAACAACTTCCTGATTCCGGCGTAAGTGACGTAATATTGATTACAAATCTGTCACGCATAGTTTTTTAAAATTGTTGTTGTTGTTGTTGAGATGCTTGCGAAACTTGAAATCCACCAACATCAGAGTCTTCTCCATCATATAGTATCCCGGGAGTTGTACAAGACAATCGCCGTGGTATAAGGAATGAAGGACGCCCCTATATTTTCATGAGAAAGGTGAACTTGAAAACGTTTTGCATAATAAAGTGATATGCTCAAAGTTTACCTTGTGCTGGGTTTTCAAGAAATCCCACCTTTACATAAATTCCCCAAAAAGTCGGTTTATGTAAAGTTATAATACAGGTTTCAATGGGTAATTAAATTTTCTATTGAAGACTTTCAACCTAAGAAACACAATGCCGCTTTTCAATGATGTGCGCTATATATTTAGCAAACATATATGTGAGTGGTTATGGTTCTTGGGGTGGAAAGACCTCATTTTTGCATTTTGGTTTTCTGGGGGGGGGGGGCGGTAACGTAAATGGAATGCCAAAAAACCAAACGAACTTTTTACAACAATCAATCAATATATGATAGGCATGTTAATCTTCCAAGGGCTCTGTTCAGTATGGCACATGTTAACAACATGCTGATATCGCACGTCCTGGATATCACAAATCATACTAAAAATAACAGGGGATGTATTTGCCTCAATACAATGGTGAATTGAAAGCATGAACTGCGCCATGGGAATTAAGATTTCATTAGCTCATAGGTAGTCAATTGCTCATTAATATTAGCGCGTAGGGTAGGTAGGTAATTGGCCCTTGGTTGTATTCCAAGAGTTCTGCGTGTTGTGAAGACAGTTATATAATCCAAATCATAGCAGCATTACGCTAATGTGTTTGGATTGTATAAAGGGCTGACCTCAATGTAGCCTCTTTGTACTTATGAAGGACAAGGGGTCTATCTATAGGCGTCATTAAAAGGTCCATAAAACAGAGGGCGCGATGCAACATCTTCCTGTTTCTTCCATTAAGTAATAAATGGTCATTGAAATGAGCTGAAATGGAAGCATGCTCTGAGCTTTGGTTTTTGCAGAGAGAATGCCCTGAAAAGTTTCTCAGAACTTTTTTCTCATTTTTTCTGATACAAGTGTATTGTGGGGATAAAAAAAAAACACCACCTGCTCCATGATTTAAAGTAGTTGTCAAACACCAACTCAAATTGATGGTGAAATATAACTATTATGATTATAGAGGGCCTCCTTCTCTCCTTATCCGACGATGTCCTTTAACAGCACCCTCAACAGTATTTAATGAGAAACAGGTTTAGAACCCAAGGGAGGGGAGTTTTATCGTTGTCACAAATAAGCCCTATATTTTTTATTTATTTATGTATTTATTTATTTATTTTTTTGGGGGAGGGGGTTACTTGTGCAATTTACACAAATTGTGGTTTTAAAAAGACAATTTTTAAGATTTTAGAGAGTAGATATCACAGAAAGATGGGGAGGGGGGTTCTTGGATTTTGGTGTTATACGGTCACAAACAAATGAGCCTTGTGCTCAAATGATGTGAATTTTGATAAAACAGAATTTATTTCATTGGAATGAAAGTTCATCTTTGTTGGTAGCCTGTTGCACTGTTAAAACTTTCTTAAAAACGTCGTTTTGACTTTCAGCCGGGACTCTTAACGTGCAAAGTATGTAAAAAGGGACTCGACACGTGCGCGTGCAAAAAACGACGGGGGCGTTTTAACGGTTGCGAGTCCCAGCTGGAAGGAATTTTGAGTTTGTGGTTTATACTAACCATTCATCAGCTGCAGAGATGGTGACCCGGTTCAGCGATGGCGATCTTTGACCAAACTCTGTACTATAATTTATTTCTTTCATCAAGAATGTTGGGAATGTCCCCAAACAATAAAACAATTTACAACGGTGAATAAACAAATACATTCAAGATGCCGTTTTCGGCTGTCGCGAATGTCAGCATCTAAGATATGAATTGGAATCATTTATATACAATACATATACCATACATCTTTGGCATTTATATAGCGCCATTACATTTTAGACCACGGCGCTGAAGCAATCAATGTATAACGCTAGAAAATCATCAAAAATATTTTTAATTTGGAAGTAACGCAACATTAGCCAACTATATAACAAGGTATATTATCACACATAATGCATTGCTCATTGTTTATGGTAGCCGAAACTGAAAAAAAGACTTTCGTTATGGTGAGCAACATAGCAAAAAATGCTTGTTTAGGGTATGTTTTTAGTCGGTGGAATACTTGTTTAGGGTGGCATTCGGAGTCCATGTTCACACGGCATCATAATCCACTTGAATACAACTGCCCCCGGTTTAGGCTCTAAAGACCACCAGCAGACTAATTTATATACTTTTTTTGGTTAAAATACAACCATTGCACTGCAACAGATCTGCCAATTCTGCAGATCAAACTATATATGTCTACTCTGCGGAACCTGTGTTGCATTTACATAGTCCTTGTCTACTAGCTACCATCAGGCCTCACACACACATTATATATATAATACATATATATAAGCCATCACATTGTCCAATTGGAAAAACAAATGCAAGGATTCATTTATAAATAACCTATGTTGCAATCTTATGAAGTTGCACCATACATAGGCCTATATGTTAGAAATCCACTGGGAAACATCATCATCTATTGTAATTTCCAGAAAAAATCCAGCTAACATGTAAACACATTGCATATTTCTAATATAGCACTATAGGGAATTGCATTTTTTTTTCGTCTGGTGTACAACGCATAATTGCATATAAAGCTGCATAATCTGCATGATTGCAATATAAAGCTGCATAATTGCATACTTGCAATAAAGCTGCTATCTGCATAAGCTGCAAAATCTGAGCTGCATGATCGCAATTCTGCATAATTTGCAGATTGTATATGGTGCAATGCATTTTTAAGATGTAATGATAAAATAATGTATGACTTACTTGTCCAGAATATTTTCTCTAATTATTATTTAACTTAAACCTTTTAATCTTTCGGTCACCTGGAAATTTTCACAGACTCGACATTTTTGCAAGCTTGACTGTTTTCAGCAGATATAAGTTTCTCTTGTTGAAAGTCCAACGTAACCGTCATTGTACAACAGAAAACTACGACCGTCGGACACGTGTAAAATTTGACAGCACAGGTATATACGTTGCTTATGAGAGTGGGAGAGCGGTCGATTCTTGAATATTTGATTAGGCCATTAGTACAATATTTTTTCAAGTTTATTAATATACAAATTTAGTGACATTGCAAATATTACATAAGTTAATTTATGTATAAGCATATAACCTCATCGTAATAATACGTAAAGTGGCTTTTTTCCATATTGCGGTAAGTTACACGGTTTAACCCTCGTCTACCGAAGGGGCCCCTCTCATTTTTTTTTTTTCCGCCGTCTCCTAAAACCCCCTTGTTCTTGTACTAAATCATTTAATGTAATTGTCAATTAGCTTCAATTGACATTTTACAGGTGACCGCCCAACATAGCGTAAATCCCGGGGATGGGGGGATATATTCCCCCCCAATATTTGATGCGGGGGGATGGTCCAATACAATCATCCCCCCCAATGTTGATGTCCGTTCATGTTTTTGTTTGACCAAAAAGGAACCTCATATTTTTACCAAAAGGGTTTAAAAATGGTAAATTTCGCGCGCTTCGCGCGCATTTGTTCATATTACAATTATATTAACAATTTCAATCACAATTTCAGCTTCAAAATGCCAAAAAATTTTGTAGCGCGCTTTGCGCGCACAATGCATCTTTCGCAAACCCCCATTTTAATTTCATAAATTTTTCTTCCACCCCATCCCCCCAATGTCCACAAGAAATTTACGCCATGCCCCCCAAAGTAAAGAAGATTCACTCCTTTGGTCCTGCTTTGTTTTTTTTCTCATTCAAAGGTGAAAATAAAACTTATATTGTATTTTTGTTTGTAATTTCTACATAAGAATGTTTTTGGGCCACCCTGCCATATACAAAACAAAAAAAAAAAACAAAACAAACAAACAAAAAACACAAATAAAAACAACCAATAAAGCCATGTTGACGCAAATAAATGTCTCAGGTTTTGATATGACTCTGGCTTTTACTAGTAAAAGAACTTCTACCGTGATGAACGTTTTTAATTGGGCGTAGAGCGGTCCATAACGAAAACGTCTTGTTCCGATTAAAAGATGCGTCTGTCATTTCTCGTATATTAAGGGTTGCATTGCGAACTAGCTTTGACCAAGGTGGCCAATTGAAATATATTATATTACGCAATTATATCCACAACATTGATTATGAGTTACTGAAATTCCTTTGAATTGACGCATCTCTGAGGTGTTACTGTCAGTGAATTCTAGACAACACCCTTCCGTGAACATCCTGGTGACATATCAGATCAGAGTTACACCGCTGATTGAACACCCTTAACACAAAAACAAGCTAAATGTTAATGCGCCATGCTCATGGGGTTGCCTTCTATATTTAGATCAAATTGGCGGATGCGGAAGATTGTTTTCCGGCAGAAGGCATACGAAAGTTTATCATCTCCTCAGCGTGGAAGAGGAAAAATGTTGAGCTGGTTTATTTACAAAAAATACTTAAACGATCCAGTTAAAAAATGATGATTTTAAGATAAAAACGATAATAGCCTTAATAAGGACACGTTTAATTCCGAACCTCAAGCACTACTACTATTTGCATATGTGCCAAATTCTGCAACTGTTGTGTTACTACTGTGAACATCCCTAAGCCGTACCACTATACTTGAAACGCAACTCTCTTATGTCCCTACTGTAGTGGGGTGCGCTACACGGCGTCATTTAAAGTCCTTATGTAAAACACAGATTTTGGGCATCCTGTATTTTCTTTTCTGCCCTAGGCTACAGTGTTTCATATAGATTACCACAAATAGACCATAAATAGGTTTTTTTAATTTTCCTTTTGTTTTTGCAATTTTTTAATTAACAACCCCAACAAATTTGGTATTTCTGGAAAGAGCATCAAAAAAGAAACACAATGGTACAAAAATGACTCAATAGCTAAAAAAATGACGGAGTTATGATTTTTAAAAATTTTTTTGACGTCATTTGAACCATTTTGACCAATTTTAAGTTACGCATTTTCGCCCAACTGTTTTTTGCTGTTTCTTCTTATTTCTTATAAACTTGACTCCTCTTAATGCGTTGAGTGAGTTTGGTATCAGAGGTCAGAGTTAATTACCTGGACACCAGCTATATGCAGTGTGCGTGTTTGGGGTCAAAGTCACATAGGGGTCACAGAGGTCAAAAATTGTCAAATTTTTTAAAAACCGTTCTTGTGCTGGGGGTGGGGGGGATACAAATAGCAGCAGTGAACTTGGTCTGTTATTTGAAGAGCATGGGCCGAGTGTTATTGGGTGTGCTTTGGGGGTCAAAGGTCATCCTAGGGACACAGGGGTCAAAGGTCATCCGGGCCCGACACAGGGGTCAAAAATTTAGTGTGGTAAAACTTAAAAACAAGTTAAATGGCAAATCTAAAGAGTGCATCTTGTAGATCTCGAAGGATGAAAAAATGTCTATGGCAACCTCTTCATATGACCCACTGTTTAGAGGTCAAAGGGAAAAAAAACGCATAAACTTACACATGCTCTGGCAAAAAGCACATTGAGCTCTGTTTTTTTATTCCTTATTGGAAGGCCTCCGTATCAGAGGCAGTAAACTTTTATAACAGTTGAAAACCATTACAATGATTCATAATTGACATAGATAACAATGAAACAAACAATTAATGCTAAAAAAAGTAACACATGAATAAAATGAATAAACAGCATAGCATACCAGACCATTTTCCTCTGGGGCCAAGCAAGAGGGGTAGTGATTCTCAAAGCCAGGGGAAAACCTGGAAGAATTAATAAAAGGGGGCAAAAAATGCATAAACTAGCTTCATATTGTGGGAGGTGGGGGTGGGGGGGGGTGGGGGTGGAAGGGGAAGAGGCAAAATGGTCAAGAAGGGGGGAGGAGTAGAGCTAGGCTAAGGACCGATGGTAAAGAGGGGATGGGGACAGTTGCACCAACTTCAGCTAGACCACTACAGAGGAAAAATATAAAAAAAAGTCAAAGCAATCCGTTGAATGCCCCCCCCCAAAAAAAAATCAGAAATATCATTCAAAAACATTCTTGAGTTAATGACAAATATTAATTTATTGTGGATGGGAATACATTCTTGCAAAGACAAAGTGTGGCGGCAAAACACTGCTGATACCAAGCGCCACGGCAAACTGACCCCAATGCAAACTTCTAACCCGTTTGTAGGGATTTTGCAAGCCATTGGGAATGCACCATCATACAAAACATGCTTGTCGACTGCTTGCGACAGCTCCACAGCCACCAAAAACAAGTTCAAACTTACTCAAAAAACTCCCAATTTTGTCATTTATAGCCATTACAAATTGTGACCAAAAGTCCTTAAAATGAAATTAATCTTTTTATCGCAAAAGTGGAGTCAAACTTACTGATTGTGCTCGAAACTTCACGCAACAAAAAGTATATCATGTTCATTGATGTCGAGTTGGTCTCAATCGAAAGTGTGGACTTTTTCCTACTCAATCGGGTGATTTTCTTACCAGGTCACATTGGCATCCTGATTACACAGCATGGAAAAAAATAGTAACTCAGTGGAAAGTACGATATTTCGCATTCAAAGATGGCGGCGTGCGGGTGATTCGTGTGAAATTCGATGCGATTTTCACTAATTATTTTCACGTACTTAAAAAAGCTTCATTCAACAAATCATGTAATGGTTAGAAAGAACAACTGTTCTACTTCCAGAGATGTTGTGCAACAATTGATTTGACTACAAATCAGTTTTTACCAAGGTAAGAAAGTACCGTTACTCCCATGCATTCCAGATTAGAAATGAGAATTTGCGTAAGTCCGGACTCCCTACCATAAAAGGCATTGCCTTTTATTTGGTTAACAGAAATGTCTTAGAGTGGAACCAAAATATGCTTTTTTTAAGTTAGGCCAAGTAGAAATGAACCAGTCCCTGCCCACTCGATTTTGGACACGCACCAATTTTTTGTGGTTATTTGTTATAATTAAAAAAAACAAACAACAACAACACCGAAAAGACGGGGGGGAGAAAACGAAATAAAAAAAATATCGGAGCATTATTGAACTCCCCATAACCAGTTAAAAAAAATATCATCATTTTGGTTGAGAAATTTCTTCACTTTATTGCCATATAGACCTACTCGTCCTAGTGTGTGACGTGTATCCATTTAAACGTTTACACGAACGGAAAGGTCACTACACATTTAGAAAATAACACGTGTACACGCAGAAAACCCTACGACACTTTTTTTCATATTAGTTAATTGCTTGAAGTCAATTTTCACCAAAATTACCCGACGCCGTCAGTGAAAAAGTAAAGTTAACACCCCCCGTTCACATGCTTTTTCTCTTTTGTTCTTCTAGAAATGGTTCTGATTTTTACGGAAACAGGGAATCCCCGTTACCAAAATTCTTGTACGTGAGTGGAGCGACTTCGGCATATGGACACCGCATAACACGGCCCCAATTATTGTGGTGCTTCAATACAGAGGGATCTACCCAAAAAGGTAAAATGACAGCGTAATGGAAGCTCCCACAGTGATTCGTCGTTTGAGATCTTGGGATATTAAACTGCTTTATTTTGGATTAAAACATAACATAGGTAAGTACAAACAACATTTTATGGTTCAAGAGTGTATTTATGATCGAATGCAAAAGCCGGGTAACCCCGATTACGAACGATTTATGGTGCAAGAATTGCATTTGCGTGGAAGCGCCAAATTCGGCAGTCGTTAACTGGTTATGAACGGTAAAGTTTTAACGAAAGGAAATACAGACCGTGGTAACGGATAGGAAATTAAACGGTAACTCCCAGCTCTACAGTAGTTCCACAAGGCAATCACAAGAAAATCCTTATTGCCGACTACCGTATTGCCGTTAAATCCCGTGGACATTTGCAGCTACTCCAGAAATTCATGATTGAAGTAGATACCTACACTGCTGTGGCACGTGTACAACTTACTCCCATTGAATGTTTCATCTGTCTATCCACACGTCTATCCACAGATCAACAAGGAACTGACTGGATGTGTTTCACTAAGATTTTCAGTTTATAAACACAGCTTAGCTAGATTTCATGCCATGGCTTATATGCAATTAGCACAATTATATGGCACTCTTGAACCTAACATAAACAACATGATGAGCTCCCATCACCTAGTTATCCAATAATGACAATTATTGGATTGGGGTGAGAACATGCTCCTTGACATCTACCTTTGTTCTCATGTCATAATACACAGGAACTCTGAAAAACTGTGTGCCACAATTTCTCTTGCTTGTCCTGATTATTGAATGCCATTGAAAAAAAATGTTTATAGGATGCATTTGGATTAGGTGGTATCATGTCTTTGTGATTGTCAGGTAAGCGGGCTCATATTTAGTGTATTTAGAAGACTGAGCATGTAAACAAATGACATCTGTGTCCACAAGGGAGATTATACGTGGTTTTTCAATACACCTTCCTCGTGTTATAGAGGGGACAGAAACCCTTTCACGAGCATGTACTTCCTTGGTCTCTGCGTGTTTACTGCCGAAAAAAATGCCACTTGCCTCGATTGGCACGGAAGCGATCTGATGTTGCTGGGACACCGACCACGCGCCATAAAACGCGCTGATAGCTCCGCCCCCTTTTACAACCAGGAGGTATTGCACTCGTAAACAGGGATTCTGTAACGAATATAGGGGTGATATTCCCACAACACAGATGTCGATCTGTGTAGTCAAACTAGGACAACAGAAATCGGTTAAATGGTCATGAATTTTGTTTAGTCATTGCTGCTCCAACATTTGATGTGAAAAACATTCTCAAATACACCTTCAAACTCTGTCAGAATTTCCAAACAGATTTATGGAAAGTCGCTTTGGCTTGTTGCAAGCTGACCCTTCATGTCGACCATTTTTATGATATAAGCATAGAACTTTTCCATGTTATTTTTTCTCGAAGGATGTATCAAAAGCAGAATGCACCTAAGGCCCTTAAAACTCAATTATGAGTTTCTCGTCACATTTTTTTCAGCCCATAATGAGGGAAATATTTCATTATTCATTATTCCTTATTTGGTACATGGTATTTTTACGTGAAATGAACCTACAGGGGATCGACGGAATACGAACAATATTGGGTCATTTAGACTCAGTTCCGAAGACTTCGGAGACAGGGTTATACCAAAAATTCCAATATCGCCTGAAAAAAAAAAAAAGGTGATGGCTGCAACAGAATTTTTCAAAAAAATGAATTAGTTTCAGATGTTCGGACGCTAACGCGGCCCCAAAATCATAACGCGGGCGGGGGACGAGAAACTGATAATCAGTTTCAAGGGCCTAAACTAAAGGGTCCTGGTAGACAACCATATGTTGGTGGTTCTATAGTCGCTCTGCACACACATTGGACTTAAACAATGTTTTATTTGTACACAGCACGACTGTGCACTGTAAGGCAGTGAAATGATAGCTGGTAAGGTTAGAGTCGACAACAAATCCCCAGGCTGACATCCTTACATTGCGCAATTCTGATATGAGGATTCAAGTGCTCCAAATGAACCCGATCATGGTATTCCACCATGCCAGAATATTATTATTTCAGAAAACAGGTTGTTTTAAAACTGTTAGAGGATCTTGATCCAACAAAGCCACGCCCCGATGAGATCCCTGCCAAATTTCAAATTAGCAGGCTTGAGGATTGCTCTGTTTTCCCTGACTCTTATTTTCCAAAGATCTCTTGATAGTAGCGTGTACTTGATTCTTGGTTAAGAGTAACATCACTCCCATTTAAAAAAAAAAAAGTGATAGAAACTCTGGATTGTAATATCAGTTCCGTCTCGCTCAATCAATATGCAGCAAAATACTAGAGCACATCATACATTCAAACATAAGCACCATTGCAACAAACCACTCAATCTCAAACATGTAACACGGATTCCATCAAAAGCATTCTTGCGAATCACAGGTTCTATTTACAATACAGACCTGGCAAGTTCAGTCGACAATACGGGTCCCAGGTAGACATGATTATTATGGACTTCTCCAAAGCTTTTATTTCGACATAGTACCACACAACAGACTCCTTTAGAAACTTCATTGATTATGTGTACTAAAACAACAAGCACTGGCCTGGCATCAGCGCTTCTTCAAGAATCATACCCAGCGGGTTGTCCTTAGTGGCAATAAATCGGCCTGGTCAAATATTATCTCTCCCATTACAAAGGGTATGGTCCTGAAAACTGAAAAAAATCACACTGAGGAGCTAGCCATGAGGAGGAAAGTTCGCCACCCGTGTATATTCCAACACTAAGTTGGAACCCTTCTTCGGGCTAGTCCGGCACCAATTCACGGCATTAGCCATCCAAAGCCATCCAAATATCCACTTGTAAAGACTGTTTGTTATAAATACTAATATGTACCAAGAACAATAATAGACGGAACGCCCTACCTGAGAACGTACTCACATTGTTAAACCAGAAGGCTTCAAAACAGCAATTTCAAACAACACTTTTGTCAACAAGCCAGCAAGCAAGCAAGATTAAATCTACATAGCGTAGACCCTAACCTGACCGTTGACTCTTGTTGTAGTGTTGGCCATACTCAACTTTCAAGACTCAGCGATAACATCCAAATGTGAAAAGATAACACTGCTTGAAGTGAAGTCACAGTTACTGGGACTACCTTGTGGAAAACCAACATGGAATCCATGGTTTCCCTGTACAACAACCATGGTCAGGGAAGACCTAGTTTGCCAAGCATAAATTCACATTATGTCTTTACTGTTGTCATTAACAGTATGTGACGTTATGCAAAAACCATAAGGGGCTTTAGCTTTTCTCTCCCACCGTTACTACTTACAACTTTTTCGATCTCAAAATCCCTCCAACATGTACGATATATCCCTGTTTTTACAATCCAAACACAACTTGAGATCCTATATAAGGCGAGACATAGTGAAAAAAAATTAACAGAATTAGAAATTAAAACTTTTGGAAGGAAAATGCTCTCACAATCATCTGTACTCCAGTGCATGAATTGAAGCCATAATTGACAAGGAACCAGAGGTCATGCATTGTCACATGGGTCACCCCACGGTTATTGTACAACAAGGATTAATGTTCTCTGTTTTCTCCCGTTAGCACCTCAGGGGGGTTCCAGGCTAGCCCGAGTCCCTGGCCCTCACTCGCAACTAATAAACATGACGGCTCAAGTGAAGGCACAGTGTAATGGCTGTACTTAGAGGACTGAGGGATTCAAATAGTTCCAGGGTACTGGTATGTGACCTTCCGGAACAAAGGTCACATTCGTTCAGGCCGGTTGCAAACGAGTTTCCTTGTATTGAAAGGTTGTTCTCCGAAAATATGGATTTCTCCTGTTTTTTGACTTTTTTGAGGATTAAAATTAAAAAGGTAATTTATTATCTAAGGAACATATCAATTCTGAATTCGAGGGTTGACAATCAGAAAGCCTTAAACTCAAAAATACTGCTTTTGAGAAATGTTCTGAGTTTAATTATGTTACTAAGCAAATCTATTCATTACTCAAAATGTAAACATCTTAAGCTAATATATGGTTACTGTAAGCCAAACATTATATAAAAACTTAGTAAACAAGAATAATGTTTAATATGAACGGCAGAATTAAAGAAATTTTTAATATTTCTTTGAAGTGTGATGTAAGCCTTTGACGGTAACTGAAAAACGGTCATCTGTGAGTTACATCTTAAATCATGCTATGATTGACAATATTTCAATCAGATGTTTAAGCATGTCTCCATTGGAATGTTTAAACGAAATCATCAATATAAGCGGGACAGGGAGCTAAAAAGCTGTTGCATTCTGGCAATTGTGCAAGCTATGAAGCTCAATCATTGTTTGGCCAAATACAGTTACATCAGACGGTCGAGAACTCAGAGTTGGCTTTCTGTTCGTAAACAAAGTGTGCACCTTCGAGATGTGGTGAGTGTTATTTTGTTTTATGGCAATAGGAAGTCGACTTGAGTAAGCTCCATGGTTTTCAGAATCTGTAGGCGTTACAGATTTTTTGGTACCAAGCCCCCAAAATCCCAAAAGTGAGTTACGTCCTTATGTTTGTAAACCTTCGAATTGCTTTTGATATTTTGTTCGTCTGCAGTGTGCAAAGTTGGCCCTTGTTTGCATAACTTCACATACCGTTGACAACAGGTTAAAGACATAATGTGAAGTTATGCATTAGTAGAACTAGGGTAAGACCACAAAACATATCTCCCAATAGCTTGCATGGTCACCAGAAGTCCGCTAAGCATGACTTGGAGTGGCCGTATCTTTTCTCAAACCGAAATTTTACTTGGCCCTACGTCATGCAAAATTGAAATCGGACGATGTAGAACCCAATTGGCTTGAACTTAATGATTCTCAAATGAGTCCATGTTTAGCAAATTCACTTACTTTGGGCTGTAAGACATTGGTAGACAACCCTTAAATGTTGTCAGTAGTTGTCAGGAAGAAATAAGACTTAAAAGAGCAAATTTGATGCACTTTCAGAGGACGATAATTCCACTTCAAAGTCCAAAACGGATGACCAAGTGACATGATACAGGTGAAAGGTCATATATGTGCGACCCAATTTTGTAAGCATTTAAAAAGCCCAAGATATATTTCCAGTCACAGCGAGCGATTTCTGCTCATGAGCATGCGTAACAGTTGATCTTGGGTCAAAGTCTGGTATTGCACATGCCAATCGCTCGCTTCGACTGGAAGTATGTCATAGGCTTCAGGCGGGAGAAATTGTGTAAAAATGCCTATACACATTTCGTAGTGATAGTGCCGCACCGGATGTGAGTCCTAATTTATGCAGTATGACGTATTGACATAACATGGATAACACTGTGCCATGTACGACCGCGATCATGAGCTAGAGATTTCATACAGTATGCCTCTACTCTCTTGTTCGTCGTCCTTTCCAGATTATTAGGGTCCCTGCTTCAACATCATACTTGGTGCAGTGATAGAACATGAATTCTACTACCATGATATTATTTGCATATTCATTGTTAATTTGTTATGATAATGAGCTCATACCTTTTTTCCAAACACTAGAATTTCCACCTGCCTTTAAAGACTAATTAAAGATGCACCGTGGTGGCTTTGCAACGAGAGATTTCACATATCAGGTGTCCCTAAAAAAATCTAAAGTACTGATTTTTTGCCCTGATGTAAAGCTTTCCATCAAAAATATCCCCATCTGAAAGGATTAAGCTGAGAGAGGTTTCTTTGGTACAAAAATTGAAATTTCTAATTTCGTATAGGAGCAAATACAAAATTCAGCCTGTTTTACATTGAAATATAAGCAAATCAAAATCACCTTTTTTCTCACTTTTAAGACATTTCTGTAGCCAAATACAATGTAAGAAGTCTATCGAGTGTCTAATCTATATGAAATTAGTATTATGGCACAATATTTGGGTGCCTCAAAATCTCTTGTTGCACCTTTAAGTCAAAACTTGCTCGGATGAAAGGGCATCATACCCAATCCTAACATCTCTCAATAACAGGGTTCAATAGACTATTTGCGCGATCCCCGAAATGCATCTCATTCGGTGCCCATTTCCATCCGGGAACTTGTACCAGAGGTCATGTTTACAAAAAAAAATTGTTGTTCGTTCGCGTCGCCGAACAGTGCTAAAATTACAATACAAAGTACCTTTTCACGTGAAGTTAATCTTACAAAAATGTAGAATAATATCTAAGGAACAAAAAATAATCGAGGCACTGGTGTTGAAATTCACGGACAAAACATGATATTTTCGATCGTACTGTGCCCTACTTGTCACCTGACGGATGATTACACAATTATTGTGCAATGTCACAGATAGGGTAAGTTTTCTGGTATTTTCGTTACGCTCCTAACCGTATGTTTTTATCCGACTTGAGTCTGGTAAAAGTTCCCGGATGGAAATGGGCACCGAATGAGATGCATTTCGGGGATTGTGCAAATAGTCTATTCAATTTACAACCAAGGTCAAAGGTCATCCTGAGGTAATTTTTCTCTATTTTGTCCAATTCAGCTGAAACTTGGTGTAAAACAAAAAAAAAAAAAATAAATAAATTTGTATATCTGGTGAACATGTAAAAAATAAAAATGAGAGCATCTGGAGTCAAAGGTCATACGGAGGTAAAATTTGAGTGTTCATGTCCCATAAATTGCAAACCATGACAGGGGACAACACATGTTCTGAGGAATTTTTGTCAGAGACACCCTGTATTTTTTTAAAGCATGAAATCCTAAAGCTTGACCATGAATGTATCCATTTTGGATACCCACTTAGCTTCTGTGAAAGATCAACATCTATGAGAAAAAAAAACAGCCTTTGAGAGACAGGGCTGTGTACATTCAGCCATTCAGGAAAGTGATAAAATCAACTGGCTATGATGGCTCATCAAGATAATGGTGATTGGATAGAACCCATCTGTGTAGTATGCCACATGCCTTCATGTACCCAAAGTAAAGGGTTCAAGGGACTGTGTGTTTACACAGTGAGGGACCATAGGTATGCTGTTGCAGGGTGTTTAACCAGGGTGTTAATAACTGCTGGGGAAGAAACACTCAATAGTGAGTCTACATTCAAGAAAAATGAGTGGTGGCAGCCCGGGGGTGGGGGGGCACTACCTAAAATGGTGGTACGGGTATGGCTGTGCTGTGGTCAAGATGCCCAGTTAGCGCCTCTTGGGCACTTTTTTAGACCTCCAGTTGAAGACCCCAACGACTCTCGGTCGGGCCTGCGATTTCATGTGTGTTTGGTTTTTCTAAAGCTGGGCTTTCTTCTCTAACGTGTATCCACCATATGATAATAAAGTGAATTGAAATAAAGTACCTTTGTGACACTAAAATGACGATTGTGTTGATGTGTGGTTAAATACTAATACCGCCTCCTCCCTAGGACCCCTACTTTGCCACATAACTCACAAATTTAGCTCCATGGATAAAAGTTTGGGAAATTTTGCCAGTTCTTGAGCTCCTTAACCTCAATTTTGGCCCAAAATGAAGTTCCCTAGTCCATAAAATTGTTCAGAAAATTCAGTTCTGAAGACCCTACATTTACCAAAATTTTAATTCACAAGCTCCGAAGTTTGGCACTTTGTGCCGCACACCCCTACCCAAACCAAAGTTAAATACCAAAGACCAAAATTTGGAATGAAAAAAGGAAAAATCTTGAAATCATCCTGAATTTATTGATTTACTTCAAATTTCCTTCTTAAAAAATATGCATGTGTAGAGTAAAGATGAAATGTTTCTGGTCATTTTTTTTTTAAAAACCTTTACCACCCACAACTTCATAGAATGGCTTGCCTTAAGTTTTTGTGGTGAACATTAGAAGGGCATTGATAGGATTAGCAGTTTTCATCACAATTTCAGGGAAAAATAGCCTGCGTATTGCAAGGCAAGGCACCAAGTCCCAGCATAGTCTTCTCAGATTTTATTGCCTAATATTTGGTTTCACTCGACGGTGCTAAAAAACAGGAGCCTTGGTCAGAGTATCCCCCCAAGTCGAGATTTTTATCAAAAGCTTGTCTCAAATTCTGATTGAAATTTGTCAAAACATCAGTTTTTAAAAACTCGAGTTCTGCGGAGAGTGCACTCACTCCCAATTTTAGGAGTCTCTGTCTTTTATTCCATCACACAAATAATATATTTTTGATGAAAGATTTGAGTCGGCCTTCAAAAGTGCGAAAAAAAAAAAAACAAATACGGAAATTTGGTACCAAAATTGGACTTGGAAAGAATCATCATTAACCCTAAACGCGGCCCGAGATGCAATGAGAGGCAACACAAAAAGTCTCCCCCGATATTCTTTCGTGCGATACCGGTCGGAAAATTGTTTCTCGTTGCCATCTCTGGCCCGTCAAAACTATTTTTGTGCCGCAAATGACAACTCTCAATTTGCACTCATTGCATCTGGGCCGTCTTAACGAAAAATGACGCGATTTCCTCGTTGCATTTGGGCCGTCTTTACGGGAAAAAAAAAATGAAGCGAGGTTCCTCGGTGCCATCTGGGCCTTTTTTGTCTCCAGGAAAATGACTTGATGTTCCTCGTTGCACCTGGGACGTCATTCCCGAGAAATGATGCGATGCTTTTCACTGCATTTCGGACGGTTTAGCCCGCACAGAAGGCAGCAATGCTTTTCATCAGGCGAGGTGACACTGTGATACAAATGCCCATAGACAATTCGATTTCGATGTGTATAGCGCACCATTTTCGCTAAGACTATTTTTAATTATGCCATAAACGCATTCATGTCGTAACCGGAGCATGAAAGGTAAAATAATGAGAGCCACGCAAGACATATGATGGAGCGTATAGCGGCACTCACGAATGTGCCCGAACTATAAAGCCTACAATCATCTGCCAGATCAGTGTGCCAGTTACGCATCCATTATTTATTTATTTATTTATTATCCCATGTGTTTATTGCATTCGGACACGCGATGTTCTCTTGCATCTGGGAAGTCTTTCCGGACATGGCGCGATGTTTTTCGTTGCAATCTGGCCGTCTTCCGGCAAACTGACGCGATGTTTTTCGTTGCACTGGGGCCGTCTTCCGGGGGGGAAAATGACGCGATGTTTTTCGTTGAATATGGGCCGTTATTGACGTTACGCTACTTATTTCTGTGCCGGAAAAAAAAAAACGGATGAGTGCAGTGAAACGCAAATTTGGCCCTCTCCGTTGCCACTCTGGGCCTGTTAAAAAATAAAAATAGATGCCCCTCGTTGCATGTGGGACGTAGGTCGGCAAAACGACCCGCTCCGGGTTAGGGTTAATTGTGCAATTAACTTGTTATTTGACCCCCCCCGCTGGGGGAGGGTTCTCAATTTTTTTGGGGTATGTATGTTCCTCCCGGATTTCAAAAATTGAGGGCTCCGGTGCTGATTTGAGGCCCACAAAAAATGGGGTCTCTGGACTAGGTTTTAGGTTTTCAAAAAAAATTTTAAAATAAGCTGCAAGTTTCCTCAATTGCCAGACTACTTTTTGAAGTTTTTTTTGAAGAAAATTTGGTAGAACATGGCTTTGGACATGAAAAGTAGGTCTCTGGAACTGAATGCCCGTCCCCCTAAAATGGGGGTTTCTGGAACTGAATAAGATCCTGAAAATGAGGGTCTTATAGGACGGGTATATACCCCCATACTTCAACCCAATGTGAGAACACACCCCAATCCTATCCGCATCCAGCTCCAATTCCCCCCTATAGGCAATATACTCTTGGTGAATTCCATTCTCATTGGTGTAATTACATCTAGAGCCCACGCCCATCCCCGTGTATCCCGCTCCCTCTAGGTTCATAAACCTTGCTATCCCCAGCTCTGCCTCTAGGTTCAATAAACCTGATGCAAAGGTCTATCGGGGGTCTTTGACCTAATGCCACATGCAAGGCTAGGCCTTAATGTTGTCTTGTAAATGGTGGGCGTGGCTTATTTCTATGATGTGTATCACGCTGCACTGTTGTATACAATCATCCGTACGTTAACCATTGTTAATTAA